>KB672791.1:2157110-2244931 GCA_000349145.1 Anopheles dirus | reverse complement strand
CATTCAAATGATGGACACATACAATAAATTAGGTAATCTTGTTGATTTCAATATGACGGTAAACCATCTTAGAAAATGTTTGAGACAGCTATATTGACAAATGATTGATGCTTGTTTTATATGTATGTTATTGTTATGAAGGCAAACTGTGCCGGATAACGCAATTATAAACGAATAAACGAATAAACGAATAAACGAATAAACATAAACAGCATATACTGAAGCTGTATTATGTCATTATTTTAAGTTTACAAACAACACAAAACATGATGACTATGTTGTAAAATTTAAATTTTAATTTTTACTCGCATAAATGATTTATTTATAAATTAATGACATAAAATAGTGTATTTATCATGGTTTCAAGTAATATGTTATCATGGGCTCAAAGGTAGGCCGAAATCCTAGTTATCTACACAATACGAGTGGTGCATAACTTTCGAACCTTTACTGGAATGACAGAGCTACCATTTCGACAATTTGTCATTCAAATGTGTATCTCTGGATGTAAAAGATATAGAAACGATCTGCTGAAACTTTAAGCATGCTCTATGATATATTTTTCGAATTCTTTTGACAAGAATGTTATTGGAATTTTACCATGCATGTCAGAACATTTTAGACTTCATTAATAATGTTATTTTAAGTTTTAAATAATAAATTGATCATAATGTTTTTTTTTATTCCCACTTTTTGATTGTTATCGATATTTTTGAAATAAACGTATTCAAGCCAATTAAGAAAACGAATATGATGGTACAGCAATTCAATGTTAAGTACGGGTCTCGATGAGTTTTTTTTATATAGTTCTTTCGTCAAAACTAGTAAGAAAAATTATTCAAAATAAAAGATAAAAAATTATGGCAAGTGGCATATCTACTTAATATTTGACAAGTAATAGTGTAGTAACATATCATACCTAGATAAAGTATTGGTTAAGTAAACTAGTAAGCACCAATACTATATGCTCACCAACATGTACCATCACCCACATTTCATCGATGCATCCCTACCGGAAAAATGCATCCCAACCGCTGCATAACACCACGACCGTAAAGCCGGTGTGGCATGACGACTTACACATTCCGACGCATTTATGCTCTGGCACGATTAGCATTTCTACGTGGGCAACTCAATCGGACCAACCGGTCGGAGCCAGTACTGGGAGAAGGTCGTATGCGTTACGGGAGAAAATTATCATAAACCCCGGGCGAGACCGATGCCATCGAACAGTACCGATCTCGGCCGGCCCCGGGAGTATCCTTTAATGGCGCGACCCTAGCTCAAAAAAGCCCGGGCTCCGGAACCTAGGCGATGCATACTAAACGAACCACACGATCGCTTCTTAAGCGGTGGAAAAGGGCAGCGCGTTCATTAAGTCCCGCCGTGGAGGGTGTGTACGGTTGATAACTTCATTAGAATTATTTCTCCGGCGCGCTGCGCGGGTTATCGAATGGACGTGGCAATCGAAATTTATTCCAAAGCGAGCGATAAAACTGTCACTCGCCCAGCCGCGCTGGGAAGAGAGAGTGAGCGAGAAATAGTCGAATGTGTAAACACGCTTTAACATAAATAATTTAAATCCCGCCCGGAATGTCCGGCCGGGTGCTGTGCCGGGCTGTCGGGGAGGTTTCGAGGAACGGACGTGTGTATATTAAACCCTGCACAGTGCAGCATAACTGAAAACGACCGAGAAGCACACACGAACGGCAATCCCACCCGGGACAGAACAGTGAAAGGATGCACGGTCGAGCCCCGGAATCGAACGGCTTAGATACCGATCTCTTTCCGATCCGATCCGTGGTCCCACCGGAGATCGAGGTGTGTCGTATATTTACGGCCCAGCGCCGTATCGTATCGATCGGGAAAAAGGCAACGGTGCGTAAATCAAGGAATTTTCGATGTTTTCCGGACCGGGTGTTGCGATAAGATAACGTCGCACGAACCGAAAGACGGACGACTCGTGATCGAGTCGAGTCGAGAAGGCAGCAGAAAACAAAAACAAAACCTCGGTTTCCTCGGGGCACGGCGCAAGCACCGGGAAATGTCGTGATCCTTTCGACAGCCTCCGGAAGTGGTTGGTGTTGAAATCGTGTTGTCCGCGCGCGCGCGCGCAACGGGGAATCGAATTTGAAGAAACACGAAAACACGTCCCGCTTATTATCCGTTTCTGAGGGTATGTGTATGTGTGTGCCATTCCCAATCCCCGGAAGGGAACGAACGGAGCAAGTTCGTGGTGTACTTATCGATAATAATCTCATGAAAAATCCTGCGGGAGAGTTTGGCGTTTGGTCCCGAAAATCGATGTGGGAGCCACATTTTCGGACACGCTCGCACGAGCAACCACCAACAGCAGCAGCAGCAGCAGCAGCAGGACCAAAAAATCAAAAAACAATCCCGATCTGCAGCTGGCACCGTGTTTTGGGGCCGATTCGATAATGGCCGCCGGGCAAATTATGACCAATTATGCGAGGTTCCCGTTATGCACGAGCTGCACGCGCGAATTTGGCGAAACTTTGCTTTGCGGCGACTCCAATTTCAAACCGGGCTCTTCTTCCTTTCGGTTGCGATTTTGTCTTTCGTGTCTCCTCCCTTGCACAGCTTCCAGCCACGGGGAGTGCTTGTGTTAGCAAATTGAAGAGTGGCATTTTTTCTTGTTTTATTGGGTCCATGTGACGAATTGTAAACGTGTTTGTGTTTGAAATCGTTAAGATGCACGCGAGAAGAGCAACGTTCATCCGCGACGTCCACCACAGCCGGGTGCTGCCGGTGGTCCCTAGCAAAGGGTGATCGCTTTCATCAAACGGCAAATCAAGCGTTCTAGCGGATGTTTATGCTAAATAATTAAGGACCGCGACGCACGCAGCTGAATAACGGGGTTGTTTACAAACCCTAAAGGACGACGGCGATGAAGCCGAAGGGAGCGAATTTGCCATGGTACCATGGCGCATGGTCGTAAATGAAGACGTGCGACGACACACGACGATGCATGCCGTGGAACGTGAACTAATACATCCGGTACACATCGGTGCGGAAAATGACTGCAGCCGTGGGGAGAGTTTATGAATGTGAACGGTAATATGAACGTGTAATGCTAAGGAAGAGGGACGAAAACAAAGGCGACAGAAGCTGTCATCAGCGCTCGCCTCTTGGCAGTCCATTTGGTCACATTTGCTGGTGTAGTTAGACCGATCAACACTTGTTCACACGCTTATAATGTGTTTTGTGCTGCAGCTATTATTAGGGATGCGTTGCAAAGTGCGTTCGAAGGAATATACCGATATAGTGCAGCTCAATGTCAGTCGAGTTTTGCGGTGCTTGAAGCTTCAATAAATCGCATTAAATCACGATACTAAGATATTAATCAAGAATAAGTAAGCATTTTTTTAGCAAACAACCAATAATACCGTAAAACATATCACAGCAACTACATCAAATAAGAAGAGAAACAAGTTTCAGATAAAAACTAGTTATTTTAATGTATAGTGATGATCGATTAGTTCTCTAATCGGTAGTTAGTTCGGTAGTCTAGCAAACAAAAAATGTTATTTAAACCATAGATATTCTCATTGAAATTTATATAATAGAATAATCAAGCATATTCATAAGCAAATACAATATGAAATAGAAGTCCAATACATGATTTTTAGCCAACATGCACAAAAAAGTGAACTTTGTGGATTATTGGTAGGTTTAAAGAGATGATCAAAATCGTTAAAATGAAAGTTTGACCATTTATTTTGTGTTTTTATTGATTTAAATGGGATCGTTTCATGCTAAAACATGGGCTGATCTTGTTGTACTGAAATTTAGAAGTAAACCATTAGACAATTTTCCTATTGGGTAAAAGTTTTAAATTGAGCTCTAATTTATGAAAAAACTTTTCTCTTCTCTAGATAACATACTAATCTTATAAGCTAGATAATGATTTAATGGAGTGATAAAAAATAACGACACGTTCATATAGCAACACTCGTTAAAAATTGACTATCCTAAGACACAACAAGTGACAAACAGCGTTGCAACAAGTAGCAAGCAATATCACATAAAAAAGAACATGAAATAAAACACACAAAAAAATGAAACACAACATTTTGAAAATCAACAGAAAATATGTAGTTTTTTACTTAAAACACATTAATTGCGTACGATTTTCACATTTGCGCCCAAAAAAATGTGAAAATCCTAAAACAATACCGAAAAGAAATAAAAAAAAAATGTTTGAATTTATTTGTTGATGAAGTAACTATGATATGAAATTTGAAACCATTATTTGTTGCTTTAGTTAATACAGTTTGCTCGTTTTGAAGATATAAATACATAAATGGACAATATAAAATATGTACATAAAAATAAAATGTATGATTTGAACGAAAAAAGATAAAGCCAATAAACATCTACTAAACATAAATCATGTTTCCAAAAAAAATGCCACCGGATTCTTCATGCTAGATGCTGTTCCAGAACACCATTTTACATTTTAATCCACTCTTTCATAACCCATTCCTTCTTTCACTCTTCATTCGACAGTGGACATAAACATCACACCGCACCGCATCTGCTGCACGATCATGGAATGTAGCAACACGGCTTGAATGACCACCTCAGCCACTCCAGAGAGCGGGGCCGTCAGGTTTTCATTCATGAAAATGGAACCTTCCACACACATACGCGCACGCCTCACTACCACCCCTGCACAATCGTTCCACGCGTGCGTAATCCAATCCGTTCGACCGTACCGGGCACGAAAGATTTTCACACGCTTTGCAAACAGAGCAACCCAAGGGGGCTCCAAGTGGGGGGCGGGACGCCTACACCCAGCCAGAGTGCAAAAGTCGACCACAGGGGGCCACAGGGAGAGTATGGGACGATGCTATCATTAGCGGGTTCGTACAGGTTGTAGTTAGGTTACTGGCGGCGGTGCCGGTTCTCCACCGGAAAACCGGAACTTCTGGCACGCCACGTCTTGGCGGCAGAATCGTGTGGCGTGGCGGATTGGATTGGACGCCCGGCCCCCTGTCTGGACGTGCTGCACGTTCCCAGGCCCGAGTTGGAGTGTAATTAGATCAAACGCGGTTCCTTCCTCGTCGCACCGACCGGTTCTCCCGCCCGTGGGAAGAATGTGAAAAGGGCGGACAAAAATGGACGCGCAACTTGAGCCACCTCCCGGCTCAACGTCGGGAGGTGGCTTCCACCACAAGCACAGACTAGACAAGCGCACCGGGAGGCGCGCGCGTCATGCAAAGCGTGTCGTGAGAGTCAATCATGTCAGCAAAATTGACTCCATTTCTTCCTTTTTACCATACGACGGGGGGAACCGCTTCTGGGCCGGTCGGCCACCGAACAGCGCACCGATTCGACACGGCCGTGCTTTCAGCACGCCCTACAGAACGACCGGCGTGCCACGAGAGAACCGTAGTGCCGCTAATTAATGCCGTAATTAATCCATCTGCTAAATGCTAAGTGATTGCATAATTCTCTACCACCCTGCCAAACACGGGGTTCGCGAGTCCAGTGACGCTGGGCGTTGGCCCGTGGGACGGTGTAGAGGTGTCTGGTCACTTAGTTTTCACGAGCCAACCCGAGTTTTTCGACGCTATCCACACGGTGCCGGTGCCAAGAATTGGTTCCAGAAGTGGTCGCGCCGGCTCGCGGATGGGTGAGCGTGGGGCTGTTATTTTTAGCGTGACATTTAGCGTGGCCCCGGGATCGGGATCCAATATCGGGTGCCATATTCCGGGTACGGCGCGGCCGAAATTACACCGATCGATGCGGAGCGGACAGGTAGGTGTGCTGTGAGAATCCGGAACGGCGAGGAATTCGGAAGGCCTAACTAACGGGGGGAATAGGTTCTGCCGGGTTTGGCTTGGTTTAATTGGGACAAATCAAAGGATTGGTTCGTGTTCTAAGATAGTAACTGTATCATTAGAGTTTTGGTATTAAAAAAAAAAACAATATTTGGAAGATTTTCTAGTACTCTCGAAATGTCTCGTTTAACGTACTTTGAATAATGACGTTCCATACTAGTAATATATTTTTGTCACATTATTTTACTTGGAATCAGTGACCATGAACATAACTAAAATCCTTATCATAATTGATAATTGACCGATTGAAGGAAGAGCTCAAGGATATATACATTAGGATTTGGGGCCATTACATATTTCAATAATGTGAAGAATTGGTTTGCTGTTTTCGTTACTTTCGTTGAGCATGAATTCAAAAGCCCGATATACCAAACTAAAATACGATCGAAGTCGAAGAAAAGACACAGTTGAGATCAGATGCGTTAAATCAGAATTGAGTGACAATAATGTTTCAAAAGACGAAATCAACCCTATACTTACAGCCTGTTTCATCTGACCAAATCACACCTATATGTTACATTCCACCATACCTAACAGAGAGCTGAAAAGACACTGGTAAATAACTATGGAGGAGCACAACAGATTTCGTTATTAGTTCGTTAGTTTGATTATATTTCTTCACGAAACAATTCCGAAAATGATTGAAAACAGCTTTTGTGTGCAAGATAACAATTTAATTTTCAAGCCCATACAGTCACAAAATACCAGAAGGCCCTTAACAAACATTAATCATACTCAATGAATATCTCATTTTCGTAAAAGGCTTCACAAACCATTATTTGTGATGGCTTCCCGATCCGTGTACCACGGGGCCAAGTCATTAAAGTTCTTTGCGAAATTTAACGAACGGCACACCCTCCGGCCATGTGTGGCGTCTAATCGTTCCGCAGGGCCTTCCGATGAAAACTAGCCTGATTATATGGTAGCACGCTGGCACACCGAAAGCGTTTTCCTCTTAAGCGCTGCCAGGCTGCCCAGGGAGAAGATATTAAGCTAAGCACCACAGCTGAAGCTCCCAATCCCGTTAGTATCCTTGTCCGTTCCGTTCTGAAAAAAAAACATGCTTTCTTAATCAAGGACTCGTACCGCTTCCCACGAAATCACAGGTCGCCAGGACATGGCAACCCGGCTGGTCGCTAGGAGATCTCGCGTGCAGACAGTGATCACACCCCGGCAGCACCGGAGCAATCATCGGCGGCCCGAGGCCTCGGAATCCTGGAGGGGGATTTTCTGCACCCATTTCTCGCTTCCATATTGCGCGCGAGCTCTCGGGCGCGCGCGCGCGCCCGCTCGTTCGCTCGCTCGCGGTTTGCGGGATTTTTCATCCGATCGCAGCAAAACGTCCCGGATTCGAGCCCGGGACGGGAGGCGGACCCGGCTCGTAATTACAGTGTAAACAGATAAAATGGGAAAATCGATTTCGCAGCTTTCGTGTTAAAATATTAATCCGCACCGGGCTGGCAAATGGTTGCGCTCGGGCCACGGCCGTCCGGTGGTGTGATTATGGGCAGGCGATAGAGCAGCGGGCACGGTGGGCGGACACTATTGCTTAGCGGGACTGTTGCGTGGAAATAAATGACCTCAAGTTCGGTCAAAAATGCACGGCGGTGCGATAATGCAACTCATATTTTCAGTTAAATTTAATACTTGATCCTTGCTTCATCATCTACATAACAGAAATTATACTAATATGATAAAAATGTGAGGGAGAAAAGACAAATCATGAAATTCATGAGTCAAATGAATAAATTATAAAAGCCGATATATAAATTGGAGAAAAATGTAAGTTTGGTGACGAAATACTAAACAAAAGTTTAACGAACATGTTGAAATGCAAAAAAGATAAATAAATTTTAAAAAATATGATAAACCAAAACATTGTGTGTTTGAAAACATATTAAAAATATACTTCTATTCAATGTTTGTTTCACTTTATGCATTATCAACTTCCTGTTTTTTTATTTTTTTGCTGTCCCAAATCTGTATTCAAAAATTTCAACACATTTTCTTCACTCGTTTCCTTCAAGATTTGGATTTTGTAATGTTGAATTTGGAATAAGTACATGCCAGGATATGACAAGGTCATTGAACATAGGAGCTGTATTGCTTCAGCATTGAAAACATCTCAAATTGTAATATTATCTCCAATGTAATGTTTTGGTAATGACGTACTATTTGCATTTGGATTAAGAAATAAAAGCTAGAACTAAATCATTTGAAACAGAAACATCAAAATTCTTTGAACATAAGTTGATAATACACAAAAAGAAACAGCCAATAAGGAGTTTGAACAAACTTATATTTCTCGTAAATGAAAAATAAGTTAAGGTTGCCATTATGTTTAATTTTTAACTTCCATTGTTGTCTTCAAATTTTGAAAAATGCAAGACAATTGTACAATCTAAAGAAGTTTTGAGTTTTAAACTCATGTGAGTTTTTTTTGGTTGGTTTATTAAGTTATGTGCTATTTTATAATGATTTTTTGCACAACTTTGTGTTTCAGCTAAAATTAATTTAAAAAAATCGTTGAAAAAATACAAACAATGTTTCAAGTCTTCATATACACAATTTTGTTTGGTTTCCAACGAGTATGAAACAAAAAACCCAACACACAACCATTACGTACGGATTGAACTTGCCCGTCCGATGCGCCCGCTGTGCAGTGAGAAGGCTGGCAGC
Source organism: Anopheles dirus (assembly GCA_000349145.1). Lineage (NCBI taxonomy): Eukaryota > Metazoa > Arthropoda > Insecta > Diptera > Culicidae > Anopheles > Anopheles dirus. The sequence continues at coordinate 2,236,385 of KB672791.1, read as the reverse complement.
AAAACAACAACGGCACAATTGCAACGAAAACAAAACGCAACGATGCACCGATTGTGGGACCGGCCCAAACCAACCAAGGCAGCCACGAGGTGGCTGTGAGACACCGACCGACCGGCACCTTCGTGCGCGATGCGCCTCGGAAACGCCATCCTGGAGAGCTAAACCGCAGCCGTCCTCCTGTGGTCGCTCCAGCGCAGTGGCCGGCAAAAAAAAGAAGATTGCCGTGTCAGATTGTCTGCGAGCCGGTCCGGCACGAAAGCCTTCTGCAGAAGTCCGTTTACCGTCGTCGCCGACACCGGCACCAACCGTGCCCTTTTTTGCGTATCCCTGCGCTTTTAGCCGTGCGCAGCCGGACGCCACAACCGTAGCGAATCGTACCCGGGGCCTTCGAGTGTCGCCGGCACAGTCACACTCAGCGGGAGCTGCTAGGAGCAAACCGGGCTTCTCCCACACCGAGCAACCCGGGCAGCTACCGCGGGGGCAAGGTTGATGAAAATATTACCACCGCCTGGGAAAGTGTGCGTGTGTGTGTGTGTGTGTGTGTGTGTGTGTGTGTTCGCAACGCCATTTTTATGTACATTTCTGCCAGCCGATCCATACCGAGAAATCAGCGGCCGATTTTCAGCCGCCCCAGCTCCGAGTCCTTCCTCTCGGGAAGATTCGATTCTTCGCGCGATTCCCCGTGCCGAAATGGGGCGCGAAATAAAGAACGCGCCCCGGGGTCAGCGAGACTTCGGGGGCGAGATTCGTTCGTGCATCGCATTCGGTCTCCGGATCGGGGATAAATAATAAATCGAAATAAATGCCTTTAATAGCTTTGCCGTGCGCGCGAATGGGTTTCGTGGCTTTTCGCGGACGCCGAAGTGGCCTGGACGCATTCACAATATTTGCAATCGATCCACGGGCGATCGCGGCCCGTGTGCATTGTGCGTGATCGTGTGTCGAGTAAATTACGACCCAAATTGGAGTGCCATAATATGCACACACATACACACGAAAAAGCATCCCCCCACAGGGACAGGAAATGGGGCAAATGGACGGCTCGATACAGTTCGATAACTCATGAAAGGGTCGCTCAGGCCGCTTGGATGCAACACAGCTTGATCTCTTCTCGGATCGGTTCACATTTCGCCGGAATGATCCTGCCGTGGGCCGTGGCAAAAACTCATTGTTTGCCTCGTGTCCATTGCGGCCGGCTCCAAAGTCCGAACACTTCAAGATTAATGTTGGTTTTGGTATTTATTGGCCCGTTTCGTCGGTCCCACCGACCGACGACGGATGATTGAGATGATGGTGCAGAATGTGCATCGGTCGGGCGATGTTTGTGGTGTGTTTTTTTTTTGGGGTCTCCCTCTCATTGTTAATCGATCTGGCGAATTTCTTTAAATCAGTCACTTCAATCAGCGGTTAAATCTTAATCACTTTTCGAGCCCCGGATCAATAAATGACACGATTGGCTGGGGTGGGCCGACCTTCTTTTAGAAGCGTTTTTGAGCTCGTTACAGTTTACGGGGCGATGTAACGAGCATTTAATGAGCCATGATTTCTTGATCGTCGAGGAGTTGAATTGTATGCAATCAAGTAGTGTGTTTGAATAAAAAAAATGCTTACGTGGTAAATTTTGGAGTTTCCTTTTTCACTGCTTAATTCTTAAGCGATACTTTGAAGCACGTATTAATGCGAATTTTATTGAGTTTTTGGCCTGCTTCAACGTAAATACTGTCGGCTCTAACTGAACATGTGAAAGATCAATGATTCCTGGTCAGCTATTCATTGCTGGTCAAATAAATATATATGCAAAGAAAACCCGATACAACTATGATTCCTACTTGTGGAGATTTAGATACAAAAACTAGACGATCGAATGCAATGACATTTGTAAACGCTAACTCACAACATGGACTTTAATTTAATGTTGTTGAAGTAAATCGGGCAGAGTTATGTTCTTGTGCGTAAGTGCAAGCTTTACATATTATAGGTTGTGAGCTCGAATTTTTACTGGGTCTTCCCCTCATACGCAGAACTTACTTCCAGGCTTCGGGCACTAACTAAGTTCATGGAAGTCAGAAATGACCGGCCTAGACCTAGTTGAGGTTTTTGTGACATGGAAAATATAGAAGACATCCCATTTATACGAATCCAGGATATGTTATAGTCTTTCTGTACTGGCTTTTAGTTCAATCAAAGTGAAGAAACTCTGAAACCATAACTGAGTTAACCAAGAAGAACAACATCAATTAGAGAAGACGGAAACGATTTAGTGATCCTCTGAATTCAATGGTTTACATAAACAAACAAAAATATATCAATTTTATTTATTTTATTTATTTTGATTTACAGGTAAATGCCAGACAAAACTGTGTACGAGAACGCAATATATTTTATTTTCTGATTAAATTCTTGATTTACTTATAAATTAAAGAATAATTATACTTATAAATTAAAATATAAATATAAGGAAAAACTAATTACATTTTTAAGATTTTTCATATCATTGTCATTCTCATATTGTAATCGATAAAAAGATGTAATTACCAAAACCATTCAATATGGTTTACAACCCTCAAGCTCTTCACGAAAGATATCATATTCAATAATAAAACTTAGGAAGACTTTATGATATTATAAAATCTAATCAGAAACTGAAGATATAAAATGAAACATAGCTTTGAATTTAATTATAAGATAATAAAAATAATAAAAAATAAGGGATACCATAACATAACAATCGAATCGCTTCATAGAGATTTCAATCTAATCAGTTTTATTGAAAACAATAATCATCTAAGAATGAAGAGTAAGTTAGTACTAGGCTCAGGGGTTCTAATTAAAATACCACAGTCCTATCTCCAGATATGGAAGAAGTTGGAACTATAAACAATTTCCCTTAGGCATATGCAGTTATAACCTTAAACAAACTTGTTTCATTCTATGACCAAATGCACCCAAAATGTGCCACCGCAACGCACTTTCTCAACCAATTCTGCCCCGAAAAAAAACTTGCGGCCAAGCCACGGCGCTAAACCCTCCTGCCGAGCGTCACGAGACGCGCATGATATGTGCACGTCAACCCGGGACAGAAGGCCCTGTCAACATGACGAATATATGGAATGTTTCAAGTTTCAAGCGGCATAACGCGTCGGCTTTGCCACCGGCGTTTTCCGAATGTGTTTGTTTGAATTTAAAATCCTTCCCCGCCGCACAACCGGCCGATCGAGCGCGATCGAGCAACAGGGCCGTATTTGTTGCCCTGTCTTCGTCTTCGCGCTCGTCGCATTCCAATGGGAGCGTCGTTCCAACAGCGCCTACGCCAGCGCAAGTGCGCACGTGCGCAATCTGTCGTTTCCCCACCCCTTCGGCACCGGCCAAATATTTTCCATCCCCGCCGCCGTACGTCCGTTCGCGACAGCACTTACGGTTTGCGCCAGCCAGCCAGCCAGCCAGGGAGTTTGTTGTTATTCCGTGCGCGTTTGCCAAAAACTCGATCTGTCACTCAGCAGCTGATCGTCGTTCTTAACCTGTGGCCGGCGATCGCCACAATTGGAAGGAATGTCACCCCCGGGTGGGTCACGCCGAAGTGACCGCCGCGCTATTGTTTCGCTTCTCCATCCACGGCCTCCACGTGTCGGCACGGCATACCGTTCGGATGTAATGAGTGCGGTTTTGTGTCCGAAGCACGAAAAAAGGCCATTTTACCACCCGCCTTCACGAACCACTTTACGGAACGGATCACTGTCCGGCTGTCATGCGGATTCTTTCGCAGTGTTGTTGTTTTCTTTCCCCTTGATTCTTTGCGTGTCGCTTCCGCCGCATTCCAAAAGGAATGCACCACGCACCCGTGCGGTGAACTAAATACGGGGGCTCAAATCATTTGCGGCTGGCTGGTCGCGATGATTTGTTTGGCAGGTTCGATGACGGCATCGGTGACGTTCGGGGTATTGATTTTTGTGCGCAAAAACGTGTAGCAATTTGCGCAAAACACACCACCCCCGGAGGATTGAAGAGCAGTGTGGGGTTTTCCATCGATTTTTTCCTTTGTGGTGTTGTTTCAAGTTTTTGGGTTTTGTGGAATGGTGTTAATTGTCGACATTCGTTAATCGACAGATTTGAGTCTTGGGAAATAGTTAGTTTTGTTTGCAGTTTTAAGTGTTCTTGAAGGTCGTCTCAATGGCTTATTGAACAGGATGGAGTGTATGATCAGAAAAGCATTATTTAAATGAGAAATTGTTCGTATTCTTCAAGAGAACATTTGGCATCTTTATTCTGATAAATGCTGATGTCATTTGCTTCTGATTTCTTCTTTAAAGAAGTGGCACAATAAGCTCAACTAGGTCTAGGACTGTGATTTCCGGTCTAATTTGTACCCGTAGCCTGGATGATCAGCCCTGCGTACGAAGAGACGGCTGGGATTTCAGCTGAGATTCGAACCCACAACCTGTAGAATGTTAGACCACGACCATACGACCATACGACAGCTGTTATACAATGTTGTTATCTAGTTCCATTTGAAGTCCGACCATACTTGTTTCAAATGAAGACTTCAAAAAGGGACCAAAGACGCTACAAAGATGCAAACAACAATATGAAGACTTCAATTCTCATCAAGATCAGACATCTAGTTTCAGGAATATCACTTCACAAAGTCTTGATCATTTCTTCATCATTTCTTCATTTCACATATCATTTCTCAATCATTTCGTGTCAGTCAGTTTATTTCGTAATTTATTAGTATAAAAGTTTGATAATCAAAGTTAATTTGAAGTCCCAGTCTCAATGGTACATTTATCAGGATGGAATATATGATCTGAAAAGCATTATTTAAATGGAAAATTCTTCGTATTCTTCAAGAGAGCATTTGGCATCTTCATTCTGATAAATGCTGATGTCATTTGCTTCTTCTTTCTTCTTTAAAGAAGTGGCACAACAAGCTCAACTAGGTCTAGGCCTGCCGTTTCTGACTTTCTTTGGTTTAATTTGTGCCCGTAACCTGGATAGTCAGCCCTGCGTACGAGAAGACGGCAGGGATTTCAGCTGAGATTCGAACCCACAACCTGTGGAATGTTAGACCACGACCATACGATAGCCCCTATGTTGTTATATTGTTGACAATATTGTTCTAGTTCCATTTAAAGTCGGACCATACTTCTTTCTGTTTCAAATTAAGACTTCTATAAAAGACCAATGCAAACAATGCAAACAACAATATGAAGACTTCAATTCTCATCAAGATCAGACATCTAGTTTCTGGAATATCACTTCACAAAGTCTTGATAATCATTTCTTGTGCCAATTACGTCAGTTTATCCACTAGTTTGTTAATATAATAGTTTGATTATCAAAGTAGATTAATGTACCATTGACTGTGCCGAACAAATTATTTATCCAACCTGGGTTCAATACGCTGTTTTGTTCTTTTACGTTGTCCAGATCACACTGCTACACCGCAAAACTCATTTGTTTCTTGATTTGGATATTGCTGGATACAAATATAATCAACATCCGGCCAGCGAGATAATTCTTTCGTAATGTTTTAAGAAGGAAACAGTCAAAACTAACCTCTTTATGCATTAGCGTGACTTTAGTATTTTATATACTCCAAACAAATATTCATAAAACATTCACAATTAACAATTCAGTTATAAAAAAAACTCCAGAAAGTTCAAAAATTCCAGAAGCCTATCGACACCATTGCAATCCTTCGCATCAATAACAAACTCTGACAACTCACCCCTCTTAAGGCCGTAAATAATGATTTCATCACTTAATCTCACAATCGCTCCACTCCACGCATCTATCCGCTTCTCATATCGCTCGACGTCCTTTCTTCACCATCAGCCTATCTGTCATCGATCATCCGCGATCGTGCGATCGTTTCTTCCGCGCCGGGCAAAATTTCCGCGCCACTTTAAAAGCACCGCAAGGCCACTTTGCCGCCCATCCACACGCAGACAGGCAGGCAAGAAATAGCCCGTCATAATCGTGCGTTGTGTGGCTAAAATTAACACGACCTTGTCACGGCACGTGTGGGCGGCTGACGGTGGAGTGTTCTAATTCGAGCGCACCCGGGCGCCTATTCCTGCGTAGATGTGTGCGGTTCTTTTTTTTCTCGCATCCCCGTCGGGTATTAACGGTGTGAATTCCACCTCCGGGTGTTCCAGAAGACCAACGGGACCGTCATAATCTGGACGTTAAATATAGACGCGACTTCCCGCGCGTCTTGATCTCTTCTCTCTTTCTTTCTCCACCCAGGGGGCGGCACAACCTTAATCTTTATCCGTTGCCGGATGAGTAATGTTTTTAATAACGAAACGCGCGTATGAATATCGTCGCTCAAACGGTGCTGCCGCTGCTCACGCCGAGACACGCGTGATTTGTTTGTTTTCCCTGCCGGTTTGCGCTGATGAAAACGGCCGCTTGAACCAGACGACGTGTGACCCGCGTCGTGGCATCCGTCGAGCGTTCATACTCCCATCAAAGTCTCCGCGTTGGCGTGTCGAGCACACACGCACACACGCCATGTCCATGTCGAAGCGGGCAGGACGAAATAAAAGTGCTAAAACGCCAGCAACATCGGTTTCGGGAAGCTCGAAAACAAGCAAGACGTCAGTGTGCCTCCTCCTCTACCCGTCATCCCCTTCTGCGGCTGCACCCTCGAGCGAGATTAATAATCACTCCGTTTAGCAACCCGGGGGAGGGAGCTACTCGGAGATTAGCTGAACGTTCGCCCCATCTGTCAGGCCGTCCGTCGCGTTTCGAGATGGGACCGGATTTGGCTGGACTTCGGCCGGGGAAACACCTCCCGGAGCCGGTTCTGCCCTCCGGTTTGCTCCCGGTTATGCTAATTTATTGCTAATTTCATTCAGAACGCGTCTCTAAACGCAGTAAATGATCGTGTTTGCGCGGGATGTCGCGCGGGCGCGCACAAAACAACATACGCCCGGGTCGCGAGAGTCGATTAAAACGCTACCACGATGAGAGTAATAGCAACCCGTGAGGGCCTGGGGACTCCGGTTCCGTTTGAGAGCAGGTTTCACCCCGACGGTGGGTGGGATGAGTCACTGCGTCGATTGCATGATCAAATTTCCACGAATGCGGTCACCGGTGGGCACTTACGGTTTTTTTTCCTGAGATGTTCGGTCCCTCAAACGAGCCACTGCCACCGGTGCAGGTGAGTGGAATTTTTAGTACCATTATTAAATTAGCCACATTAAAAACCAGTACATAAAATCGACCGTAGAGTTGCGCAGGATGCAGGACGACATATCGAATCGTTAACAATTAATTAGCTTCTGGTCGATCAGGTTTTATGGCTGATCGGAGTTATGTCAATGAGCTTTTTTTATTAGAAAATAATTAATGGTATTTACGTGAATGTGGTTCAAGGTATATTTTTTTCTAGAGCAACAACATCATCAGTACACTTTGTATTGGTTGATTTGCATTTCGTTAACTTTTTTATGTTCATCTCATTTCTTCTCATATAATTTGAATTCAAGCAACTAACACATTGTGTATGAACATTGTAAAGGTTGTTAAACAATGAAACATGCAAATCATCGTAGTTATTGCATCAAATTGAGAAGAATAATTAGTGTGCAGGCCAGAGTTCACTCTTACAAATTGTCTTTGTGGGTTTATTGCTCTTTCTAGCTTTAAAGTTTAGGTAGAACGGAGGAAATTGATCGGAAATACTAAAGCATGATCAAGCCCAAAGAAATTTTGGTAAAATTGAGCTCAATTTCATTAATTTTTACTACCGAATGCATAGAATCGGCCAAATTGGGTCAAACCAATCAATAACGACGCACAAAGTGTAAGACAAAATCAGTTACGTATAAGTATACATCAACTTCTTCTTTGATACAACAACCTCCGGTAGGCCTGGGCCTGTAATTATATTTTGTTTACTTAATTATACCCATAGCAGGATCAATTGAGTCCTTAGTTTCAATTGAGTTGATCAATTGAGTCCTTTATTTAATCTTCTATTATTAACTCATATCCTTTTTATCGACCTTTTTTATTTTTTTGATATTATATTATTGATATATTATTGTCTAATTATAAGCATTAGTATTAAGCAATGCGGCCAGGCCGTTACTACAATAAACAAATAAATAAAAAAATGATATTAGGGCATTTTAGTGTAAATAAACTTCCTGTATGGCCCAACTTCTTTTCAAATAGGTCTCCAGGGTGTATCATTGATTTATTTTTGTTTATTTCTAAGCCACGAACATAAGACAATAGAATCCATAACCAATTACTTGAAGCAGATGAAATAAGATCGACTATAAACAAAATATAACATAAATTCCTGGACGTTATATGAAGAAACAAAAAAAAACTAGTACCTTACAGATGTTTCATTACTACGTTATGATCTTCTTATTGCCATTCTTTTGAAAGAAGGTTTGGTTTCTTTCAATATTGCATAGGAATGCAATTTCTTCTTTCTGTTGAGGGTGAAAATATTGATATTGTTTAATTATGTGTCACAGTTCTTTTCATTGATTCTGTAAATTAACATTACAACCATTTCTTACTCGTCTATTTGATTGTACGTCATAAGAAAAAAAATGAAGTTATATTTTGCATTTTTCTATAACATAAATGCTAACTTTTAATCACAAATGCATTCAAAAGCACCCCACTCGCGCCCAATTAAGCACCATCGGCAGCAAAATGGAACGAACAGCATCACCTATTTGGCCACTAAATCGACACGGTTTTGCGTGTCACCTGCAGCGCGCGTGGGCCATACAAACACAAAACGATCCCGCCACAGCGCCAGCTGCCAATAGCCTCCCAGCACCATCCTGCGACGAGGACAGGCGGACGGCTGAATCGAAGCCGGGTTTACGGCACGGGCGCTCCGGTAGGATTGGGATTGAATTTCAAATATCGTTTAAAAGTAATAAATTTTCGGCACTTCTGTTCCGGCCGAAAATAAATTAACTCAGCTTCCCGGCACTCACGAAAATGAACGAATGCGTGCGTGCGTGTGTGTGTGTTGCGTTTTCACTCCGACACGGAGCATCTCGTGACGTGTGTTTCTGGGTTCCACCATTTCCCACCATCCCAAACATCAGCGCTGGGCCACGGTCTGGACGTGCGGGACTAGTTTTTGAGGTCGATAGTTCTTTTTTTTTTTGCTCTTTTTCGCGCGTGGCGATCGCGCCATCGATTGCGCTTCGGATTTTTCGGCTGGCGAGAGCACGGCCCGAGACAAACCATCGAACGATGGTTTATTTAAATATTGGCTCGCCGTCTCCCTACCGGTGGTGCCTGGTGGCCGGTCGAGGAGTTGGATTTGTTGTTGTACGGCGGTGGCGGCGGCGACATTAAACGTGCCCGCGCGCCTCGGACGATCGCCTATAAATAGTCTATAAAATCTAAATTTGACGAAATGGTTTCATAAATTAGCTCCGGTGACGAGGAGCCGGCGCTGCCGGCCGAGGGTTTCGAGTTTCCCGCCAGTGAGGGAGGTGGAAGGAGGAGGGGTGTTGTGTGGGGAAGGGGGGGGGGATAAAGTAGAGCGATCGTGTCGACACAAAGAAGACATGGGAAATGGGGTTGGGGGGGGGGGAAGAATTTTCATCAGTCGATGTCGGAAAAAGAAGTTGATCCCACAAATCGTCCCAAACCCGCGGCACGGCGAACTACATTCACCAGCCCAACCTCAGCGGAAATGACACATGAAAACAAGCACGAACTCACAAAAAAACACCCCTGGCGCCCGGTCGAAGACGAATCGAGCGAAAACATCGCGTTACAGGTGATGCGATAAATAATATCGAGAAAAAAAAACAGCCCGTAGTTCGGGAAGAAAGTTTTACATCGGACGCTCCGACGCTCCAAACCAAGTCGACTCAGCCGGTCAGTCGGTCAGCCGTATGCCGGGCGGTTACTTGATTGACGGAGACGCCGCCGGGCGGATATGGTTCGACGGCGTTTTTATCCCATTTAACCGAACGCGCCCTTTTGCCACGGTGGATGATATTTATAGTGATGTGTTTGATGTGACAACGGTGCTAAACTGCTCCGCAAAACGCACGGCATACATTTATCAGCGCCGAGCGCGCACGGGGTTAAATTGTGGATGGGGTTTGTCGTTCGGGCGTTCGCGTCGTTTATCGTTTGATCTAAGTTAAATCGTTCGCGAGTTGTGTGAGACTCACGCGGCGTGGGATTTTTTATTGCCGTGCGCGTGTATTATGACTAATTGGTACGGGAGCGCTTCACAGGGGCCGGGGGATGCTTTTTTTCTATTTGTTTTATGCTCGCTCCGCTTCTTCGGGTGCGTAATGCACTTCGTGTTCGCTGCTAGTAAATAATACTTAAACGTCGCTCAATAAATTGTCTGCGCTGCCATTTGAATGTTCTGCCCCATCTGTTCGTGTGACTTATGTTGCGTAAGCTAGTGGATTTATAAGTTGTTTTGTAAATGTGTTCGGCAGTGTAACTTTTTTTACATAATCTTTTGACATATATTAGCATCATACAGAAAACCTATTGCCTGCCTTCTAATGTTTATGCTAGTTAGCTTAGTTTGTTGGTTGTTCTTTAGTTGTTATTTTGAGAAAGCCAATCCACCCGTTGTACTTTAAAAATGAACTCATAAACTTATTCCAAGTCATGAAATTTCAACTTTGATGAAAATCAACGATCGACTATATTCATAACAACAATAAAGATGAGTTTTTTGCTATCCAGCAATGCAAAATTGTTATAAATATGGGGAAAAGTATGTAATCAAGAACAATATTTATGAAAATTGAGCAATTCTACACAAAATCGTTTATTTTCTAAAAAAATACAAACACATTAGTACATTTTAAAGCTCAATATTGAAGTTAAAGATAACCTAAAAATGGCCCAAACAAACTTAAAAATGTCATATCTCGTTAATTATGTGCACAATTACTCAGTACATAAAAACCACTATAAACGAAATAAAATACATGGCAACAGAGCAATCAAAACGATTGAATTATTCTTCTGTTTTCTATTCACTGGTCGATAATATATTATACAAAAAATGCCTTTTGGCCGTATCTTCGATTGCTTTTTAGATCTCATGTTGATTGAATCTGAACCATAGATACAATATTTTATTTACTACAAGGATTTTATCCTGGACTATACGTTGACGCGCAATAGCAAGGAAAACCCACAACCCCATCGAAACCTTGCAACGTCAATAAGACCCATCCGGAAAAAAACGACTGTGTTCATCCGGGATAAGGTGCATTAGCTTGTGAAAGAAAATACCTATCAGCACGTTCCTCTCTATGATGTGTTGATGCAATATTATACATGAATTTGTTTACTCAACATTAAGCTATACGGGCTGCAACATGAATTTTCTTTTAAAAAGTAGAGTTCGAATCTTTCATTGGGCATTTAGCATACAATAAAAAGTTCCATTAGAACTTTCTCCCAATATCTGAAAAACGTACGCCTTCCGATGTGGGAGCCACGTATCCCTTTGCTTGACCTTAACCATCCTCTTTCAATGCCACGACACCTGCGGCCCGGTTTCGAATCGAACCCGTGTTCACACTAATTGCCAACCGCGCCTGACAACCGATACGATCACGCGCGGCCCAGGTTCGATCTCGGTAAGGTGATGCTCGATTTACATAAGCGGGGAATTTTGTCTTACACAGAGAGAGAGAGAGAAAAAAACAGATCTCGCGCAACCAAACGGCACCCGGCGGTAATTGTGCGCACCTCCCACCGGCACTAAAAATGGGTGCACCTTCGAAGGTCGATTTTCCCAGAAAACACCGCCAGCGTGCTGGCGCTCGTGACGGTCTGGCTTGTGAGTATGAAAAATAGGATCCATTAGTACGACGATCCGTCGGCTGGGCTGGGCGGGAATCACACACACACACACCGCAAAACGGAAACCACGACGACCACTACCACCCTTATGCCCTTGCATAACTAATCAAATTTAAAGCAAAACACGAAAGAAAGAGAGGGAGAGCGAAAAAAAAACTAGCAGCAGCACGATCGTCACGTCCATATTGACGCGTTGGAGAACGGCGCGTGATGACAGATTGATATTCGAGGCCCTGATGGTGTTTTTTTTTGTTTCGCTCCTCTCGCACGCTGGTTGCAATTGCAACTGCGGTGCGGTGCAGCGATCGGCATCATCTCGTGATAAAGCAATAAATTAAAACCGACTCCACCTCGTGCCGGAGTCGCGTCCGGCGGTTCCAGCGTTGAGTGCACTTGCTCCAAGCGTGACGCCGGAAGACACGAAAGGCTCTATGTGGCGTGACTTGATGAAGCGTGCGCCATCGCAGCGCAGGGGAGTGCATTCCGAGAACAGGTGACAAGCGAAGCGATCGAGAAGCGAGAAAAAGTGCAGAAAACCCCCCAATGCACTCGGTGCAAACGCTGCACCGGGAGCGATCGTTTGAGAATGCATTGAGCAAAAAACTGCGCCCAAACACACACACACGCGCGCGCAGAAGAATCGTTTTGGGGTGCAAATAAATTTTAATTAAAAATACCAAAATGATTCATCAGAAGTCGGAACGAGCCTGACCCAAAAAATGAGATTTTGCACGGCTTTCCGGTGGGAGCAGAAGCAAACTGCAAACGCAGCCAATTGTTTGCAGATTTCGATGGGGGGTTCGATGAAGCGGGCCGATAAATTTATACCGATCGTTCGATCATCTCGCAATTCGATCTGGCTCGATTCGAGCGCACCGGTAGACTTTTAATTACGGCCCGGTCAACCCACTTTCGGGCTCTCTGTGCATCGCATGTATTGTGGAGGAATGCAATTTTTCAATTTTCAATTTTCTTCACTCCGAAACACTCGCCCGGGAGAGATAGATCTTATCGACGGCGAGTGAAGGCTGCTATCGGCGCTGATCGTGCACATTATGATAGCCGATAATTTGGGAAATTAATTATCATTCCATTGGCCCGAGATCCGAAGATTCGAATGCCGAAACCCCAAGCGAAAGACAGTGCACAGTGTTTGAGAAATTTCTATATCAACATAATTCGATTACTTCCTGCTGCTGCGCGGCGAAGAATGCAAAGCTCCCGCGGCCATTCCCGTTGATAGATTTCCCCCGGGGAGGTGTTTCCTGCGCGTAAATTGTTCGTTTCCCCGTTTTCGTCCCCGGTTCGTGTGCCGTGAAAGGATGCGCAGATGCGTCCACAAACACCACCAACCTCTCGATAAATCATTTGCGGGCGCTCGGCGCACAAATATGACACTAATGCTGATTTCCGTGCTCGTCGCGGCGGGCTTCTTGACAGACATCTTACGTTGTGCCGTGGGAAACGCTTTTTGTCAGTTTTCAGCTTCAGTTTTGCATCACACCGCTTTAATGAGTTGGAAATGAGATGAGATGAGAACTTTTTAACGGGCGAACAGAACACCCAACACGTGTGCGGTTTTTTTTAGAGGGTCCACGTTGGTTCTTGTGGTCGCAGAGAAGATCCTGCAGCGCCGTCCTAGGGGTTAAGGATTACAATGAGTTTTTGTGTTCTGCTGCAGCGAGTGCGAGTGAGTGGACGAAAAACTACTTCGGCCACCATAACCACGAAGATAATTTATGACACCGTGCCATAAGAGTGAAGAGTCGTAGAGCTGCAAACGAATTTGTTCACCAAGAACTGCTTCTTGGGGCGACCAAACAGAGGTTTCCACGGAAGGTTTTGCGGGTCTTATGTGCGGAAAAAGTTCGAAGTTCGAACATTTACATGTACAGTAATAAAACCAAATGGTAATCAAGCCGTTTTTTTTTATTGCGCTGCCCAACGAAGCTCTTCTCAGCACGTAAATCCACCTGGATTGTCCGGGTGGTGGTCTCCCGGACCGGGAGCACTTCAACGATGGTGGCCTCGAGTGAAATCAGTCCGATTCGCAAAAGGAAGTTTTTGCCTTCCGCTCATCTCGGTGTTACCACGCTCCGCAGAAGAAGAACATTCTTCGAGGGAAGTGGCGTTTAAAATATTCCGAAGCCCCGAAGGTTATTGATTAATCGATATTTTATTTTGCAGATAAATCTTCTCCGCGTGGCGACCTGCCGTCCGGGACCGACCGAAAGGCTCTCCGAAGCAGATGGCCGGGTTTTGCGGACGGCGCTGACGGCGCGGGATGAATCTTGCGCTTGCGCGTGACATCACGGACGGCCCCAGCGCTTCCCTCGGGATACGGTGTGTTTCCCGGGGTTTTTTTTATGAACCGTGTTCGTTAATTATCGAATGTTAATTAGTTTGTCGGAGGGCCGTTGGTGCTGTTCTGTTCGGTGGGTTTTTGCGAATGCGGTGGTCAGTCGACCGGCGGTGACCACCGGAGAGTTAGTAAGAACGCTTTTATAGCCTACACCCGTGATGAATTATGCAATTTGGACATTTAAATTTCATTAAAATGGTGTTGGTTCTTTGTTGCATGGAAGCGTTTTTTGTTTTGTTTTGTTTTGTTGGTATCAATCGCTATTATTCTGTTTTATTCACTTTTTTATTCAAATTTCGTATTAACTGTGTTTCGCTTCTTGCATAAAACAGAAGCAAACAAAAGAACGCATCAATAGCGTAACACGTGGGGATTGTAAAAGATTTTTGATCAAGCATGATGCAAATTCTAAGAAATTTTACTTCCTTTGCAGATGGAAATTATTTGTTATTATAACACTTTATTTTTGCATAATACTACCGAAATGTTTAAGCAATATTTTTCGGAGAATACGAACCAAGCATTTACACTTTTATTGAAAACCCGATGTACGATTCACGTTCCTCGAGACTCTATCCAATCATGTTAATCGATCCAAGTTAAAAAAATAAAACTTGAAGAAAATCTATAAATGGAACACCCAAAAATATAGAACTCGGCAAAAAAGTATCAAACCACATAACAAGCTCCACATAAAAAAATACTCTTCGAATACAAAACGTTCTTGATTTTGCAATTTTGCATCAAGATAAAAATCCATAAAATTTAACAAAAATGATTAAAAATTTCATGATTTCTTATTATAGGTTACAATAGAATGCGAGGCAAATAACTTAAGTAAAATCTTTACATACTTATGTTAGCTGTTGTCAATAAATAATACCAATTTGACGTACACGAATAAACCAAACCTCTAACAACCTTGTAACTGCTTCCTTTGACTTCAGTCAGCACGTCAGATTAATTAAATGTTAAAAGAGGTTCCCTGTCGTTGAACGAACTAGCGTTTGATGAGTAAAATTTAATTGCTTCTACCAATACTTCAACACCGGCCCAAACGCCTCAGCTGTACATCAATCTGTCGCGTCGAACAGCTTCGCTGCAAATGCTAAAGGCCCACCGGAAGCGCCCTTACCATTTTCCGAGGCAACAAATCAATCCTAGAAGAAAAAAAACACACGCACACAGGCATCATGGCGCATACCGGGGCTATGTGTGACATGCGCCAATTTTAACCCCGGGGACACGCTGTCCTGTCCAAGCATTTTTAAAATCATGTCAACATGATGAATTCGTCCGGGCGCGAGGTGCGACCGCCGCACGAACGCCGCGCCTCTGGGACTTTGAGCTATTTTCAAATATGTTACTACCACCAGGCGCAGTCCCGAACCGCAACCACTTTTACGCCAGCGCAAATCGACGTTAAAACCCTTCACCCTCTGACATTTGGACGTCATGTTTAATGATCGGCGCGGCTGGCGGCCTGGGTGTTTCTCGGGTGTTTCTTCAGCAAAACCCCGAAGGTGCGAGATGCGTCGGCAGGGAGCGATGGCTCGTTGGTTGGCTGGCTGGCTGGCTGGCTGCACCAGACAGCAAGACGACGAAATAATCCTGCATTATGCAACGCATGTCGCGGCATGTCGTGTCGTGCCCTGCGCGTCTGGACCGCACGCTCTGGCCGCGGTCCAAAATGAATCAATTTCCCGTTTGCCGCCGGTGAGGGTAAGACGCCGGGATGGGACGACGCGGCCGGCTGCGCTGTTGCTACCGTCAATTTGCTGTGGCCCCGATCGAGCGGCAGGATCGCGCGTTCGCCGCCTCTCATTAGTGGACATCGTACGATTCGTTAGCGTTTCTGTGTGGGGGGTTTCGTTTGGTTTCGGGGTTCGTTTTTTTTTCTTCCTGCAACGCTGTCTCCGACAGACGATGCACGCGCAATTGGAACGTAACTTTGGTCAATGTTTTGTCGGTGTGAAAAAATTGAACTGATTTTGGACGACTTTTGGTTAATACGCATTATGTTCCATTAGGAAAATCTCATTAATTTGGTAATATAGAAGACACTCCGTTTGTTACTATCCGAAATATTTTCTTTTTTTCAAAAATCTGTTGTTTTTTCTTTCGTTCAATTTACTCATATTATTTAAACCTTCCGTAATGGAAAACCTAAAACCTAAAAAACGTTAAAAAAAAAATGAAAATCCTACTCTAATTTAGTTTGAACCTAACGATTTTACCAAAAATACCTAGAAAGGACAGCCCCAAATTTGCCCCAGTTCTCCCAAATTTGGAACAGAAAATGGTTCTTCTCTAATAGCAGCTTAGTGCAGACAGATTCGCCTAAAAACCATTCATTAGGGTAGAAACAGAAATAAGATTAAAAAATACAGTAAAGGATCTGTGAACTTAGTTATAAAGCAAATGGAAAAACTTTTGTGCAATTTTAAGAAAGCAACAGACTGTTATTCCTTAATTTAGTAAGCTTATAAAACCGGAGTTATTGCGTATGAACAAACGAAATAGATTTCAGATACTGCATATATTCAGAAACTATATAAAACACTTGCACAGTAATGACATTAATTTATATTTAGGAATTAAAGAATTGAAACAGTTGATATTATCACAGATAATAATTAGGTAGGTAATAAGATGATAATGTAATTAGATAATAAAGACTTCTTTAATTTTACAAAAAAAAAGAGTTAAATCAGGAATAAGATAACATAATACAAAATAGGATTTGACTATGTCAACATTTTCTAGTATTCTTTTGAAGTGGTCGTTTTTTTACAAAATGTCCTGATTGTCGAATAAAAAAAGTGTGACAGTATGGTCTTTATTCAACTTTTTTATTCGATTTAATAAATTTCTATTGCAAAAATCATAATTTCGTGTAAAATTTGAACAAAGTTATTTGATTATCATCCTCATTATTTTTTTATTGCTTGCCGTGAGGACTGTACGTCATCTTAAAAAAAATAAAACACAAGAAGCACAACATAAGAAGAGGAGAAAACGAAAGTTGGACGTACATTTTATACAATAATCGTTAATTCCAACTATATGAAGTCAAACTGCAAACAATATCCTGGAAAAACGCCTAAAACCATAAATTTCTAAAAGGGGCTAGCTCATGCAATGGAAGCTTGCTTAATCAAACGCACCCGAAGCAGCGAATGATATCGGACCACATCTGAAGACATCGTTCCCTAGACCCGAACCAATCCAAGATGCCCCAATTGCCGCGCCCCGTACTGCGATCAACATAACGACGAAGGCGCGATAATTTGACAGCTAACGAGACGCTTAGAATAACCTCCGGCCTCTTGGGAGACGTTCGTGGCGAAGGCATCCTTCCCAACAAAACGCAAGGGGTGGCAAAGGGGGGAGGTGAGGCGTGTGTGTGTGTGGAATTTTATTTTTACATTTTTCTCAATTAGCTCGCCAGTTCATTAGAGCGCGGCGGTGTGGTGTTGAATTTTCCGACCCACAGACGCGATCTGTCGGCGCGTTCCAATGAATTCGAGGATCGGGGAGATCGGGGAGGGCAAAAAAGATCTCAATTTTCCCGACCCAGACTGGGCGTCTTTTTTCGAGCGCGTCAATCGGTCAGACCGGGGCAGCACGGCCTGGGAGAAATGTCCGTCTCCGTCGGCATCGGGTTTGTTTGCTTTGTTGAGCGCGTCGTCGAACACGCGTTCCTGACCGACGGCGGCTGTCGCGGGCGCGCCATCGGAACAAATGGCTTCTGGTGAGACGATGGTCCACCCCCGACCCGAGCCGACCCCGCGCGCCTGCCGAGGCGTTTTTCCGAACACCATTTTTCATCATATTTTACGGGCGGCGGAAATATTTCACGAATTTTGTTTTGCTATCGCGATTTGTTTGTTTCACGCGCTCGTGTGCGCATTGTGTGCGGGCGCGATCTCCCTCCCTCTCCTCCTGTGGCCTTCCGCCCCCACCGTCACCACAACATGCGTCATGTTGCCGGCTCGTGAGCCGCTGCCTGACGCGTGTTGGACGCGATCGCGACGCTTTCGCGTGACCGATGGGTGCGGATTTCAGCGCGCATTACGCCTGACAGCGTGACGAAGTGTGAAAAGACGGAAGAAGAGGCCAAAAAAAATCGTTCGGGGAAAATCTACGCACTTGTTCTATCCCCGCACAGATTCGTGCACCTCACAATCACGCACGGAACGGAACGCGGGCACCGGAAAGCACTTCTCAAATGGCCCACAGACCTCCCCTCCCCAGGAGACGGTGCCGGTGATGGATTGGCTCGCGCGAGACTGCACGCATGCCGGCAGCAACCTAGAAGCGTCTGCTCGAATAACCGAATCGGATTCACGCAATCACGGTAGCCAGCTGGCAGAGTAGTCAAGTGGGAGCAGCTGTACCAATCCGTCAACCGGGGAATCGGGACACCGAATGGATTGAAGAATTTATCGACAGTGGTTTCAGTGGCTTCCCAGGAGGTGATGAGAACACACCGTTTTTGCTCATGCTGTCTTATTTGATGACATAATTTTCTGAATAAAAGCGAGTTCAAAGATTTTTACTTTACGAAGGATGTTTATAACGCACTAATTGTTGTGTCTAATTGAGAGAATAAATGAAAAAAATCTGAACTTATTCTTGCTTTTGTCTGTGGTACATGAAAGAAAAATGTTGAATAGGTTGTTTAATTTAAGTAGAATTGTTATTTGTTATTTGTTATTTGAAGGATATATGCATCAGCTCAAACGAGACAAAAACGTGTTGAGCTATTCATGTTCTCAAGAGCTATGATTATCTTACAGAACTTTATGAGGTATCTGAGTTTTGACTTAAATCTTAATTCTTATAAAGTTCAGCATATTTTCCTAGAACCAAGCTAAAGACTGTGCTTCTATGCCATCTAGATATGAGTAATTAAAAGGTATCTTTGTTAACAACGATACCCTTTGTATACAACTATTTAGATTATGTAGCCTGCAGAGAGTTTTAAAATTGGCCATAACTCGTCAGCATTCAGCATTGCTCAGGTATTAGAAAATTAAGTCATATGGCAAATACTACCTGGACTCTTCGGACCGTGACTGATATCTTATACCATCGCTCTATAGATACACTATAGACACACTATTCTGGTCCAAACCAGAGCAAACCAAATGTTTGATTAAGGGTTGTGTTTGGAGATAAGACACCCATGTACATTAAAACACCACACGCACGTTGTATATCAATTATCCATGCTTGCATAAATAG
This sequence comes from Anopheles dirus, assembly GCA_000349145.1. Classification (NCBI taxonomy): domain Eukaryota; kingdom Metazoa; phylum Arthropoda; class Insecta; order Diptera; family Culicidae; genus Anopheles; species Anopheles dirus. The sequence continues at coordinate 2,216,923 of KB672791.1, read as the reverse complement.
CAAGGAACGTTGATGACAGCGCATCGTCAGGATGGATGATTTTGCAACACTTGCATTTAGTGTTGGGCACCAATCCTTAGACATTCATGGTCCACAACAAATCAGTTGGTTACAAGAACGTTCGTCGGAATGTATGCGATGCGCTCTAATGGCAGACGATTTGCTCCAATCTAAGAAGCCGTCTCTAACACATGATAGAACACCATACACGGATATATAAAACATGCATTTTCAAACTAAAACAGATAGAAAAGGGTGACATGTTGTCGTTGTTTTTATGGTTTATAGAGCCTTTGACTCTTGGAGTCTTTAGCCTTTTTAAAAAGGGTGATATTTCATGACAGGAGTAAAAGTTGATGGACAAAAAAGTCTTCGTATAGAATAAATTTTGCGAAATTTCTCGAACATACCATATACACATCGTTGTCGTTTGGTATTGCATAACATACTAACGAAAATAAACTAAATCATTAGAAATCATGCATGCTTGCCAGGAATTCAAATTATTACCACAATTTAAAACTCTACCAATCAATATCTCATAAAGATTTCGTATAATATTTGATAGTGCTAACTAATATATAAGAAACTGGTAAGATATCTGAAAAACGCACATCCCATTTCTGCTGCCAAGACATAACTGTTGCTATCGGATTCTGTCCCTCGAGACGAGAACACAACACGTTAACAGCTTCATACTCTCGTCAACGTCCATTCATTTTCATTTGTCTGCAAGAAACAATCTCAGCCAGTACCTTACCATTCCTTGCGGGATGCATAACATTGATGAGAAAAAAACTCGACCTAACCACCGAACGATCTCATCACACCGACGATGACAGCATCGTATCAGCGTGTCAAATAAGCTGCTGTTCCACCCAGGGGAGATCGGTCTACCCCGGGGGCATGGGTTTGAACTTAAAAACACAAGCTCCTCACAGCCAGCTCCGGGTTCCGGTGTGCCTTTGAGCGTTCAAGCCCCCTCGGCGATTCGTTCCGGTTTGCACCGAGATGCCTACCGTGACGATCGCAACCAGAGCTAGCTTCGAAACAAAACCAAAACCTCGCAGGACAAACAATCGCCAGCGAAACCACTCAATTCACCGACGAACAAACGGAACCTGGCACCAGCGTCGGTGGGGGGTGGGCGGCAAAAAAGCCATCTCTCCAACCAGGATACCCGCCTGCCGGGATGGAGTCTCAGTGTGTTACCGAAGGTCCTTCGAGGAAAGAGAAGGAAGCGACCGAATGGGGGAAAACAGCAGAGATAGGTGTCAAGGAAACAGACGATGCAAATTGGCCTGGCTCGCGCGGCAGGAGGTCACACGGTGGATTCACTCTCTCGCTCGCTCCATGCCCAGCCCGGCCTAGGTGTGCGAGCAGGACCACACCAACGGTAATGGGCCGGTTTTGTTGTGTTTAGCCAGAAATGATAATTTTACGATATGGTTTTTATCATACAATTCCTTTCTTGCCAATGTCTCTCTCTCACTCTCTCTCTCTCGCTCTCACTCTCTCTCTCTCTCTCTCTCTCTCCCTCTTGGTGTTGCCGGGAGAAACACAGAGCGCAAAAAGGACTCGAAGCTAGTTTTACGGCACCCCTAGGCTAATGGGCCGTCGTCTAGCGTTTTGAGGGTCATTCTGCATTCGAAGATGCGGAAGAAAACTTCGTCCAGCCTGAACAGTCACGTTTCGCAGTTGGGGAGGTTATTGGAGACCTTGAGCTTAATGTTTACACCATTTTCTCGCACACAACACCCGATTGAGGCAAGACAAAAAACCGATTATCGCAGCATAGAAAGAATGCGTTGCTGCAGCAGCACCAAACGATCATGCGGCGATACACCGCGGCGATGGTGCACAGGTCTGGAAGGTTTCGGTCAGTTTCAATTCCTTTCCGAACGTTTCCTGAAGGCCACGGCATCCGGAGCTTATCAGCAAGAGGCCTTGGGCAAGGAGGAAACTCTTTTCGCCACGAATTAGTTCCAGTGGCAAGCCGGCGCACCTTTTCGAGCTGTTGATAAACGAACCACAGGCCAAAGGATGAGCCTGCTGATCGATAGGGCGGTGGCTAGGAGCGTAAATACAATGTACGCACGATTGGATCATGCAGAAAACAAAGCGAAAGATCGATCCATCAACCCACTTTAGCGCTTCCTTTCGTCTCCTTCATGCCAATACCGTACGCATTGTCCCTTTCAGTGTAATTGTAACCGTCAGATGTGAGATGTCATTTCGCCCATTTGCACATCATTCGTCATTGAGTTTTGTTTTTTTTTGCGGGTCTGCTTGTGATGAAACGTTTTCCACCTTGGTGACCACACACTTTAAAGTTAAAATAAATAAAGTGCTGGTCCAGGACACACACACACACACACACACACACACACACACACACACACACACACACACGCGCGCGCGCGCGTACACCCTTGCACACTCATATATCGATCGCGATGGAGCGCGCGCCGATCTCGTTTCGAGAACGCATCAAAATCAAAGTTCAAAAGCCGCGAAATGCGTTCATAAATCATTTGCCGGCCGCATGGCCGACCTGTCTGCCGGAGAAGCCTGCAGCACATCCGACACCAGCTCGGGACCGCTGCAAGTGGAAGAAAAGCCCGCGTCCCGATATCCCGGGCGCGATCGCGGGTCATTCTCATTGCAAAAGTTCATCCGAAACTCATCTGCACCGCCGGACGCCGCACGAAGCAGCCGGACGTCATCTGCCGGTTCGCGTACGGTGTTGCGAAAATAATTTATAACTATATTTTGATTGTTATTTATGGTCGAAATTAATATTTTCGCTTACACGGATTTCTGCGGTGCCCGGGCTCGGGCGGCCAACCTCGCGCCGCCACACGTCATTAACCCGGGTGGGTGCGGTTTTTGGGCTTTTCGCGAAAGTTTTTTGGCTCCGGTCCGGCCCCGGGACCGGGGTGAAAGTTATGTGCAGCGCATAATTTCACGTGCTGTCACCATTTGTTTGCGTTTCCCGGTGTCGTTCTCACGGGCGCACTCGGGAGGTTTGATCTGCAGCCCTGCCTGCAACAGGTGATTCTGCCGGGCGGGATCGTTTGATGAGATGCATTTCGGGGAATTGAGATGTTCACTAGCGTCTCCCGTTTTAATGAGAAGTTCATTAGCGGGCACGCCTCTTTTTACGAGAAGGAACAGAAAATGGTCGTTTTGAAACGTGGAAAACATGCTGCTTGAGATTTCTAAACGTTTAATTATTCGGTAAAATAAAATAACTTCCTACACGAATAAATAAAACCAACGTTCCTTTTCACCTTGTTTTCTGGCAATTAATTATGCCTTATTTCTCTTCGAATGCCGTATTTTATACAGCATTCCACGAGCAGTTGTAGTTTATTATATTTGTATTTATTTGTATCAAGTTTATTTATATTTGTAGTATATGATATTGGCAGTCGATAGACAAAAATATCCAAAAATAACAAAAATATGTCTAAGCTTTCTGCAAGTAATAAATGTATCAAGATCTAGCAACATAGAACTTTAAAAATGAATTTATGTTATTTTCTAAGTTAAAAATTATATCATGCATTACATACATACATTAAAAGACAACATAGAAAGGGAAAAAATGGCTGATGGTAATAAAATTGAAAAATACATCTTAAATTAACTTCCTCATCAATGAACACATTCTCAAAATAAAGAAATTACACACTCTAAAGTTTAAAATACACATAATGTGCAAAATATGCTTTTAAAAGAGTGTAAAAATCAATTTAAAACAATAAATAATTAAACCATATATTAAAAAAATACAATTAAGAACTGTCCACATTCATTTAATCATAAAATACCATAAACCCACTTAAAACACATACTAATACAAATGTCAAATTATGTTTATCTACATATTTCCTCTATAGCATAACATTTCGATTATCTTTTCAAAACCACTATCACTCAGTCTATTTGTTGAATCCGAAATAAGTTAAATTTATTTTAGTAAGTATAAATAGAAGAAGCATTATTTAAACAGTTAGTACCATCGAAAAATAGTTTGAAAATGTCTCTACGTAACCTTTTCAGAACAAAACATTACCCAAAACCATTGGAGCTGCTTTGCTACTGCGAAAACTCTGCAGAACAAATTACTGTCTACGGGAGACTGAACAACACCCGAAAGAGAGTTCATGTTGACATTGAACCAGACCATAGCAACGGTACCTTGGCCAAAATGTGCCAAAGCTTGTAAAACGAACCATGTATGTTTTTTTTATTCGCAAAAAAAGTATTTATTATTTGCAAATGACAAAACAAATGTCTAACCGTTAGGCGTCCGCCATCCTAACGGAACACTTTGACTCATAAAATTTACTGTTTTTTTTTCGCAAATTTCCTACCGAAACAACCCCACGTTTGCTAATGTTTAATATTTGCCAATTACATCCATGGTTGCCAATACGCATTTATTTGCAAACTTGCATCGGGCCGAGGCAACAATTCTCGCTGCGACACCAGCAAACAGGCAGATTCGACAGCTTCGGCAGACTCCTGGGACAGTATCCCAGGAGCGGCATCGCTGCAGCCTCGACCCGTTCACGCCACCAGCATCGGCAATCCTTCCGCACATCCCTTTCCCCGGGCCAAAACGACGGGTTAGCGAGTGGAGATCATAAAAATGTCGGTGCTATAAACATAAAATTATAAAAATCACCACCTACGAACGGGTATGGGTGAAGCGAAGGGAGCCGGATAGAGACAGCACCTTAATCCTTGCCAATCATAATATTCGCCATAAAGCAGACGGCAGTGGGAATCCTTTTCCAGCAGGTCTACCACCTTCGCTCATCCCCTGCTCCTTGCTCCTTTTCAGGTCCGGGCTGACGAAAGAGTAACTCATTTATGGCCAACCATTGGTTTGGCAAATTTTTATTCCCCTGTCCCGCTTCACTCGTTTTCCATTTCGGAGGACGGAGGAGCGTTTGCGAAAAGGATGCGACCGTCGGCCTGCCGGCTCAAAGGATTCGGACCCTTTGGCCGAGGGGTTTACGATTTAATGGGGCGCATTTGCGAAAAAAAGGTGCCGACGACGGCAGGAGAACTCGAGGCAAAAGGGAAAAGGCTGCCTGCCTGGGCGAGAAAAGGGGAAACGCATGCTGGAAAGGAAATTTGCATGTGCAGTGCGAACGAGTGCGGCTGCAGTTGCTGCTCATGCGAAAAAGGACTTTATGAGTGGTTCTTCCTTCCCATAAACCGCTGCCATTTGACAATCAGAGAGTGAGAGAGAGCGATAGAATGCTTGCGAATTGACGCTCTCGGGCCGAAGTAAAGAGTGTACGAGTGTGCACAAGTAGTGGAAAGTCCTTGGCCATCCTTTCGCTTTTACGATAGGCGGTGGTTCCGTGCGCAGGAATGCAGTGAGCCGAAGAAAAGGGCTTAATGAATTCATTTGCAAATTTATGGTGTCCCATTGTGACTTTTCGGCACACGTTCAGCCCGGTAATGTGGTGTGGGAGCGTCGGAAGCATCGTTTGCATGTGTGGGTGTGTGTGCATGAGCAGTGAGTGTGAAAAGGGCACGGATGCAGCAGGGATGCTTAGAAGATGGGATTGGAGTGGATAAACCAATCATTTCGACAATGCATGCACGTGGATTTTAGAAGCAAATGTAAGCAAACAGAATTAGGATAGGCAAAGTTTGGTTTTCCAGTCGAATGCGAGATTTTAAGAAAATATTTTTTGAACATTTTATCTTCGATTGCAGTTAAGAAAGTCGTAAAAAGCTAAAAATTATTACTTTGAAGATTTTATCCGAATGTCATTTCAATAAAGTTAAGATTAATGCTTCCAACACATAATAAATTATAAAATAGCAAATTTATTAAAAATAAAGGCAAAATTTGAATCTGCTTACTATGATATAAAAAATTATAAAAAAAAACAAAATATAATTTAAAAAAAATGATCAAGAATATCAAGGACGAAGAAGAAGTTCAACTGCAAATATTTGGTCGTAAAAAACTATAGCACGTCAAAATAATCAGCAAACGCAAGCATAGATATGTTTTTTTTTTTCAATTACAACTCCATAAAAGCGAAAATTAGCGGAAAATGCAAATGAAAAATTGATATGTTGACTAATGATTTCAGTTGTTTTCAAGTTAGTTCAAATAGGAAGTTGGTACTCCTATACGAGCGTGTATTTAATATCATGATAAATACGATTGGAATGTAGAATCTCAAATATGTGAATAAAATATAAAAGTAACAAAAAAAGTATAAAACATAAAATATAAAAGTAATAAACAAATTCGTTTGAACAAATAGGCATAAATAATCACCGAATTCACATACCTATTTCCTATCAAAAGCCTAGTAGGAACTTCACGAGATGTCTGGTACAATTTTGCACTCTACAATAAAGAAAAACATCAGAAGACCAGAACGAAAATTCAATATAATTGAATTGAGAAAATTCCTAACCAAACAATTCCAATACAATGGTTCATATCTTATCGACATTCCACTGCATAATACAAGCTTTTGCCTAGTTTCTTTTAATAAATGATTTAAATGAGATATAAATTTTGACATTTTTAAAGTCTAGGCATTTTACGACTCCTTACATTGTCCATCGCACCATGAAATTCTCTCACACTTTGCTGCCATTTGGCACTGCGGATGGTGGTTTGGTAAACCACATCGTTTCTCCCCGAGAGTCACGTTGGGCACCCATACAAAAGGGTTAGTGCGTTGCACCCTGCGCAGAGACCGTAAAACCGGTAGCCAAATGCCGATACTGATCGTCTTGCTGATAGTTTGATTGTAGCTCGAGGTGTACATGCTGAAACTGCCTTGCATTTATGGAGCACCGAGCGGACGGCAAGCCAACCCTTTTCCGGTGACCGGAGCAGCATCGAACAGGCGAATCCTTCTACCTCAACCCTTTCGTCACGGGTTCCACCGGGAGTTTGCCAGGACGCAGCCAGGACACGGAACACTGGAGCGCACTGGAGCGATCGTAAAAGCGGGTGCGCTGCAGCACCGGCCACGATCTCCGGAGCGGGATTAGCTGCCGTCCGTTGGCAGATATTTAAATTAGAAAAGAAAAGGGTTAACAGGATTAGCACCGTTTAGGGCAATAAAGGGCCCGTGGTTGCGCGCGTACACCGGTGCCCGATGCGTCGGTCAACGCGGCAGCAGGATTAAGTCAAAGGATCGCCGCAAACGATCGCACGCCGAGATCACCGCCCGCAAAACGGTGGGTTTGGGCTTCTGGTTTTTCGGCCGGGTAGCGGTAAAGGGTTGCTGCGACCGCCGTGAGGAAGCTTCGGGATGCGAATCTAATTATTGACACACCGACCATAAACGAAACACCGACACCGACCGACAGCGGGCGAAAAACAAAGCGGAATGACAAATTTTGCTACCAAAAATTCCGGCTGCACCGGAGCACTGGGAGGAACCTGTTTATGATGGCTTTATGCGGCGGCCTTTTGCGGATGAACGGGTTAATCCTATTATTATGACCCCCACGGCCGCTCAGCGTTTAATCCTTTCGCTTTCGCCGTCGGCCGCACTACCCGCTGCCCGGTGCCGGTGTCACCTTTATTACCCCGGCGACGGCGACGTTTTGCCAGCTCGCCAGCCAAATCTCATTAAAATTAAACGAACTGGTCGTACTGGACCGTACTCGGCGGACCCCAGATAACCCTTTTCTACGGTAGCCGAACACGTCGTTAAAAGGATTATCTCTTTATGGGCCGACCCGCAGTCAGTTCCCCCTTTGAAAGCGCGTCCGTGGCGTGGTGGAACGATGGGAACGATGGAATGCATCCGTGGAGAGTTTTATGGCGCGAGCGCATTTCTCTAGAAGCGGGCAGGATGCCGAACGCGCGGATGAACTAGAAATATGTCGTCCTGCCCAGTGGCCTCATTCCAGCGGTGCACCGTTCCCGAAAAATGAAACCGCTCGTCCGGCCGGACCGGGACGATCGAATCGAGGTACGTCTTGGCCCAAGTAAGGCATGCCAGCAATTAAGGAGGATTAGCGAGGCTGAAATGTGAGTTATTTTAAATTGAAATTCGAAGTAAGGACGTGTGTTCGGCCGTCAACGGAATGATAACAGCGGCGAGTTGATTCCTGCTTTTGGATGTTTTTGGCGGATAAACACCAATCCAATCCATTTTTTTCTGTTTCTTGGATTTGGAGAGTTTTTGGAGCATTGCAGGAAAAGTGCAAAATAAATATCAAACTACTACTAAACAACACAATTTTAGAGGAACAGTTAACAATTTAGGTCAACATACAATTCGCAGCGATCCTCAAAAGAGTAAATGAAATAGTTGGACATGGGTATTGAAGCAAGACATCAATATAAATTAACCTTATTTGAACGAAACCAACATTGGAAAGAAAACTGGATGGATGCACCTAACCTAATGACTTCATTTGAACAACACAATATTTCAGAACAAATTAACAACACGTGCATGCGCTGAAACGATTCCTGAACGACTGTGCTGAGCAATCCTGGGCCTGATGTCATCCGACGTCATGTGAAGTGATCTGCTCCCGAGTGGCATTTCAAACGACCACATGTGCGCGGATGTCTGCAGACGTAAACAAACGTCAGTCTTCAGCTCACATTGAAACCGACATCGTGAGCTCATGTAGCAACATATTTCCCAGATGACTCACATGGAGAATAAAAAAAAATCATATAACATATTCTAAAGGCGGGCAGTGTTCGTCAAGAAACGATCGTAGCATCGACAATGCAGTCCAAAGTTCGTAGTGGTATGAACCGATCAGGACAAAAACGGCATACAATGCATAGATCAATTCAGAGCCCATTATAACCATTGAATTGGTCTGCCGGGTAGTAAATGGAGAAAAAATCGCGTTTCGAAGAATAGAAAAAACATCTGTCCAGCGTTTTCGAATCAATTACCGAGGCTCGCTCGAGGATCTCGAGCTAAACGGTTACACGGCCACTCGCCCAAGGAGTGGCCTTTTGTGTCCTCCTTCGCACGCTTGACTCCATAATAACCGGGCAATTGCTGGAAGGATATCGGCTGCATACACCACCACCGTGTATGACAAATCAAAACCTGTGCACAACCCAGGCACAACCGGGCGGACGACATCGTTGAATTCCAATCCAAACACTGCACAGCCATTCATTCAAACGCCCGTTTTCAAAAGGCAAACCGGGTGTTCAAGTAATTGTGTACACTTTTCCCATCGCCACGCAGCAGCCACGGGCAGCTAGATTGTTCTCTCTGCATGAAGAAAAGAAGTCCTTTTCATTCACGACAAACGGCACACAATAGGGAGCTGAAAGAACGAGGTGAGCGAAGGAGTTTCCGAACGAAACGAATTGCATCCTCGAACCTCTTGCACGCTTTATCCCGAGGAAGAACACGATGCAACACAATCGAACGCACGTAAGGACCCGGGATCGATCCGCTCGTCCTGAGAGAGCTGAATGTCCTTTGCGCGTTGAATTGTCGCTCGGGAGTGGAACGAAGCAGAGACCCTCCGGGAATGACACGCAACCCTCCGTGCGACAATGCCCATCGCAAATGCGTCCCAAATTGGTCCCGAACGCGCACGGAGAGCGCTTTTTGCGCGTGTGCGTTTTTTTTTTCGCTACAGCTTATGTCCGCTTATTGTTTCTTTATTCGTTCATGAGCGACTGTTTCGATCCGCTTTCCTTTAGGTTCAAAGTCTCGTTGAAGCGCTTTTAGAAACGCTTTGTAACGCTATCAATGCTAACACAATTCATTCAAAGCCGTCCTGAGCCATCTACTGGGTGTTGTTGTTGAGGTCCGGTGCGCCCTTGAGCGAAGAACTGATCAGGGGCACTTTGACGTCCGCGAGCCGGCCGTTGCAGCGTTGGAAGATCCCGGTCCAGAAGTCCATCCGTCGCTTTTCGGGCATTTCGGCCATCGCAATGCCGTCGTTCGTGATGTTTAGGCACATGAGCGGTACATCCTGGTTCTCCGGGATGTTCGGTTGTGGCTCCCACCGGAATGGGAGCTTCGAGTCGGGCGTTGGATCACTGTACCGTGCGAAGTTAGTCCACAGACGAACCATCGTATTGCGCAGCCCATACGCTCGATCCGTCTCCGGGACTTCCGTGCGCAGCAGCGGTGAGCTGAAGAGGTAGTAAACTTCGTCGATATGGGCAGCCCCCTTCATCGTTCCCAGCGACATGATCGCTTTGCCCTTGTTCAGCAGCCCATCGAACGCGAATCGATATCCGAAAAACTTTGACCGACGCTGGTGCCGTGCCCACAGCTCCACCGTCATGCGGTAGGCGAGCAAGTACTTGTCAGTGAACACGTCCGTCAGCTGGGTCAGTGTATCGCGGCTGACCGGGCGTGATCCAAAGTAGAACGCCCGGATCTCTTCACCCAGAGCACGTGCCTCGGGCGAGAAGTAATCCAACGCGACCGTTCTTGGAATGAACCGTTCCGGTTCGACGTTGTACGCGGCAAGTGTTTTGATGGCATCGATCAGAACCATCATGCCATCGCGCTCGTTATACCCAAGAATGATCGGGATGTCCATCGAGTTCGGTTCGCTGAGAATTTCCGTCGGATGGCGCGTGATCAGTGCGTCCGTGGAGTCCGCCCGCTCGACCACCGGTAGGAATGGGATTTGAAACAGACGCTCAACCGCCTTCTCACGATCGGTCAACACCATCGGCTGCAGCTCGAACAGCTTCCGGGCGGGTGCAACTCGCAGCGCCTCGTAAACCTCCGCATCCGTGGTTGGATTGTGCCCCAACAGCTTCGCCAACCGACGTGCCTTCTCCTCCGGTTGCTCCTGGAACGCGAACTCAGTGTAAATGGATCCACTCTGCAGAATCGCCTTGTGGAAGTAACGCTTCGATTCGCTCGACAGACAGTGGAAGTTGACCGCGATCGCACCCGAACTAGCACCGAACAGCGTCACATTGTTCGGATCGCCACCGAACACGCCTATATTCTCGGAAATCCAACGCAAAGCCGCCCGCTGATCCTTCAGGCCAGCGTTTCCCGCAATGCCGGCATCCGGCAGGCTGAGGAACCCGAGCACACCGAGCCGGTAGTTGATCGTAACCACGATCACACCCTCCTGCACGAGATAGCTCGGCAGGTACAGCGAACTATCGCCATGTCCACCGATCAAACCACCACCGTGGATGAACACCATCACCGGCAGCGGTTCCGGGTCGTCCCGCTTGCCCAGCTTCGGCGTGTAGACGTTCAAGAACAGCCCATCCTCCGAACCGCTGATCTCCTTCGTCAGCACGTCCAGCCCGAGGCAGTTGCTGCGCTCGCGCGTACAATCCAGATACGACACGGCGAACTTGTCCAGCGGCACCGGAGATTTGAAGCGCAGCGGACCAACCGGAGCCTTCGCGTATGGTATGCCCTTGAAGTAGTAGTAGTTCTGGCCGTTGGGGAGCCTATCGCGCACACCGTAGATGGAACCCTGCTGCACCTGGACGCATATCCTCGTGATAGGCTGTAAGTGGAGTGGTGGTCTACTGAGTAACTAACTCGTATGGGTTTCTTTGATTTCTTTAGTTTCTTTGAAAGCACAAGCTTAGGTCTTCTTGAAGATAACGATAGTAACTTACCATGTGCTTCTCAGCATCAGACCCGGTACTAACGTTCTTCCAGCCCATCAAGGGCGCACTTCGCATAACCATGATGGTCTGATCACGTTCTACGTTCTGCAGCACACAAAGTATAAAGTTCCCAGAGCTCTCTGCGACGGGCAGGTAACAATTCTTCAGCGTTCACAGCCCGCACAATACTGATCGCGATCGCGACTGGCGCGGTGCCATTTATCAAATGTGTTTTGTTCAGCTCACCTTCAGCCAGTCGCCAGTTTTTGAACTTTTAATTCATGCCCCCGAACTTCTTCTCAAAATCTTCCAAAATTCGAGTTCGAGGTTTTTTGGTGCGTTGTACCATCGGCAAAGCTAGCCAGTGTGCAGCAGGTATGTAAATGCGTCTAACCTCACTTGCACCCCGAGCCAGACGCTGCTAAGCCGATGTTCGGCCGTACGAGTCGGCCGCATCTATTTGCAATGCCAAACGTGTGGGGGGTTCGAACGATTTATTGAACCCTTGCCAAATGTCTGCCCCGTGAGAGGAAGCCTCTACCCTGTTGCACTCTACCCCTGATGGGCTGCTCAGTTATTACTGTATTTGAGTTTTTGCACGGAAACAGTTACTCCAGCGTGTGCGACAGCACACCCCGCACGAAACGCTACCTCATCGCGAAAAGAAGAGGTGTGCGCAAAAAGAAAAGGATGCTGTCAATATTTGTGAAAGGATTCAATAAAACAAAGGGTAAAAAACAGTTAGCTTGTCGCATGGTGGATAGCGCAATGATGCTTTTTTTTGCGGACGGTGTTTTTATGAAGATACCATCACGAAGACGAAGCTCCCGGTACGGTACCCGTGCCAATTTGTGAAACCACTGTGCGTTTTTGTGAGCGCAGAAAAAAGGATTCAATAAAGTAAAAGGATACCGAACCCGTTAGTTTGACGCACGGCACGGCGGTTGGTGATTTTCAAGGGTGCCGTAAGGGTTGCGGTAACCACGCGAAGGTACTTTACGGTACCAGTGCTAATAATTTTAAAGGCAGCTTGTAAAGGCTTGCAAAAAGGGTAAAGCGCAGTTATGTTGGCGCGTGGAAAACGGCGCTGTTGTTATTAAGCTTTCGGTGGCTGTAAAAGCAAAATTGGCAAGCCTTTTTTCTGCATTGGTGTTTGGGAGAGCCAGCAAAAGAAATTGGCAAAGGGTAAAGAACAGTTAGATAGGCTCGCGTGGGATTTTTTGCGCATTAGCGAATGATAAATGTTTGCAATAGGTGAGTTTTATGGCGCTTTTGGCACGTGTGCATGATGCAGTGTCTTGATCTTTGGATATTGTTTGGTTTGGTGAATAGAGATGCCAATTTAAGTAAATTAATAATTTTACATAAAATAGATTAAAACCTGTAATGCAACATTTTTATTGTTTTTTTTTTCAATAACTTCACTCGTACAGAGAACAGAGGACAGAGAATGTATAGAGGCGGACTCTATCCAGAAATTGAAAGGAAATGTTCGACTCCCATTTGAAATATTCAAGCTAGAGCCAAATAGAGGTGATCTTATCTTAATTCTCGTTAGTGCATATAGCTATATACTATTAGTGTACTTGTTCCTTCTAAGTAGCTCATGTCCTATTATAATCGTCTACTTCCATCCCCAATCCACCTAAGTCGATATGTAATAGACTTTATTCAATGTAAACTATATCAAAGAACTATACATATTTTGGAACGAGCTATGGTTTGAAGAGATTAATAGGCACTTAGTGATCTGTTATGCAGATAACTTCATTATCGCAAAGTATATCTGATTAGGATGACGATCAAACGGCCTGTCTATAAGAACCCGTAAAATTAAAGACTTAATTTAAGCTCAATGAAACGCTTACTGCGCAATATCGCATGTCAAAAAATATTTACAGTTTTCGAACCCCGTTCGAGTTCTTCCATCCTTTACTGACTCGGAAAACACGTAACCGATACAGACTTCAAAGGCACTTAACTGCACCCACCCGAGAAGACGAGTACCGACACGCTCAGACAACGGGAGCTCAATTTGTCGCTAAAAGGATCATTTTTATCCCCGTTGTTCTAGAATCTCTCCAAACCCGAACGCACAAAGCACCATTGTGCGCGTTCCAGCGCAGCGCCCGCCAACGTCCCGGCAAAAGGTCCAATCAATTCCCATAATTATTTTCTTTTCTATTTGCTCAACTTGTTTATTAATTTTCTACTTTCACCGGCTGGGCTTCGGTTCCGCTTCGGTTCGGCTCGGAATATGTCCCACATATAATGGGCCCGGGGTTGCTCACGGGGCAGGCTGCCGGACCGATAATCGTTAACACAAAAACAACAATCCCAGCCCGGGGTGTTCCGGGCTGGAAAATCACGGAAGGACTGCGGCAAGCCAGGCGGAAAGCGAAAATCAATTAACAATAATTTGCCGTGTGTCTTTTGCCGATCTTTTCGGACTATTTAATTGTCTCCATTATGGCGTGCTTCTTCTTTTTTTTTCTTTGTCGATGCTAGCCACGCCGATCCTTTCATTGTCCCGCCTCGGATCGGATCCGCTTGACAAGCTCACGTGTGTCTGTCCTGGATCATTCGTCGTTTTTTTCGACTGTGGCCCTTTCTCTCGTGGCACTACTCGCATATCCCTTGCGGCTAAATCCGGCCGCTCACGAGACCCCTACAAGCGGACTTAACTTATGCCTTTTTTACATATCCAAACCACGCCGGGTCCACATCGAACAGGAGGATATTCCGGCCACTCGGGGCGCACACATGGCCAGGCGCATCATTTACAAATATTTTACTTCCTTCAATTAACGCAGTCAGCACGGATCTTGTCGCCGACGGCCAACCGGTTGGCTTTTGGTTTGTGCCGGGACGGGATTAGCGACAGGAAGGTGACAACCCGACAAAACTGTCACCCAAAGTTTCCAACCTAACGGGCCACAACTTCGGCTGCAAATGCATGTTAATGCTAAGAAAACAGCCCGCTCGACAAAGCGAGCCTTAAAGATGAGTAATGATACGGCAAAAAGGCGTTTACATTTCTTCGTCTTCTCGTTAGACGTGAAGCATTCCGTCAGTAATTGGATGCTAATTGAGCCGTTGCTGTCGAAACACATTCCTGTGCGTTGAAGGACGCTTCGGCCCGGGCTGGTCTAATTGTACCGAAGAATGAACGTGCTCTTCCAGTCAAACTGATAGTGTCTCCAGCGTGGCGACGGAGACAACCTCGAGTTTGTTTTGTTTACGAGCAACCAAAAGTTAACCCGTTACTGTCGTAACATCTTAAAACCATAAAACGTTTGTCGATCGATCGATTGTGCCTCTAGCATCGTCCCGAGCGACGTATCACACACACAAAAAAAGGATCCGTAGCAAAAATCTAGATCCATTTGCTGAAAGGGTTGACAGATTCACTTTCGTTCCATAAATGTGAACCCTTTTGCTTGCTGCGTTGGTTCTTGTGGGCGAAAGGGGTGAAGGTGAAAGTGAGCGTGTTGGGCATTAGTTTTTAATAACCCGTTGTAAAGGCTTTGACTTAGGTGGGGTAGGCTCCAGAAGGAAAGGGTTGACATACTGATCTAATACGATTCTGCTGACGTAATAGCGGGGTAATGCTTTATGAGCGTTTGGAAACAATGTTAACCCTTTTTGAGAGTGTTTTCCAATACAAAACGATAACTTGGGATGTTGAAATTGTATTTCTTGTACGCAGACAATGTGCTTTTCCTTGTGAAATCTTCCTCCTAAGGATGTGTACCCGAACACGTGAACGATGGAATCAACTCATCAAGCAAACAATTCCCTAGCACACATAAAGCATCGTTTTAGTGTTGCTCCCTTCGGCGACCTCTGTACGACATCGGCTCCGGCACCGTCACTCCTTAACGTTGGTGGCCTTGGATTCGACAGCCAAAATTTGTCACCAAAGCCAATCAACTTCCCGAAGGACGCACCGCATCCCTCGTAAAGTAACGGGTTCCTGATCGGACGGGCATGCCAATCACCACCGTGCCGGCGAAACACCGCTATGCAGCAAAACCTGGGTCCATCTTGACAGCCCTCTGCATGTGCCGCATCACCACCATAAACCCGTTAGGTTGTCGTTTGCTGATTTTTTGCGAATCTGCAAACAGACACTTCCCCGGCGTACGAGGTCCTGGCTGAGCATTCCGGCAATAAGCCCATAAGAAAGCGATCGAATGGGTGTCCCGTTTCGGGCCCCATGCGACAATATAACTGTTTCTTTTTTATTTGCACACATCCCGTACGGCCCGCTTTACGACGGGCCGCGCAAGGATGCACCAACCGCTGCAGAAAAGAGGTAGCTCGGTACGGCGGTGCACCAACGGGAAGAGTTTGTTTTTGTGCGTGAAATTCATGAAGAAGGATGCGATCGGGAGAGATACGAGAGATGATGTTTGTATTTTTTTTTGTCGGAGGACGAATATCATAAAAAAGCCGTTGCCAAAAAGCTGCAATTCATGGAAACTTAAGATATTGTTTCCCATTGCTGTAGGGGTTGGCAAAATAAAGACTATTTGCTTTGCCATCGTTCCTAGCTTCCTTGCTTTTGACAAACTGATCGTAGAATCTTTGGCGAATTTTTGAAAGAATCGAATGATTCAATTGACTGCTTGATTGAATGTCGGAACAATAAATATGCTTTAAAATTTAAAAGTAACAATATTTTCTTATAAAATAAAACGTTAAGGTGTCTAAAGCATTAATTAGAAACTAAGTAATACGACATTTGATCGAAGTATTGAAATAATGTGGACAAGATTGCAATTTTCTAGAATGATTTTCTTTACGTTAGATCATCAAACTAACCAAATAAATAATCGTTATGTTTTAAACAGCAAAAATATATCATGAACTATGATAATTGATCTTTTTCATACACAGATAACTGAAAGCTGATGAATAGAATACAAAATGAAAAACTTAAACTATGTAAACATGCAAAAGCACTCGTGCAAACATGAAAACGACGATTCAAATCGATTTCGTTCCTCGTTCTATTCCTGCCAGAAACTTCATAACGAGTTAAACACGGTTGTAATGCTTAGTAAAGAAATAAAGACATTTTAATCCTATACCAATAAACTAATCTGAAAAAAAAACTTATGACCAGATTATAATGCCAATAATCTACAAATTTTCAGTACAAAATATGTTCGGTATGAGCTTTGTACAAACTTTACAACTTGGTCTAGACAAATCGTAGCCATAGAAGCAAAAGAAAAAATTATAAAAAATAGAGAAGAAAAAAGCAGATGCAATACAACAAATGGTAACTTTGTTATCATGCCTTTAATTAGTAGCGTTCGCCAAGTTAAAAGCTATTATGACCAGCTCCAAACTAACAGACTAACTAGTTAGAAGAACTAATTCGTATGAATATATTGTATTCCAATATTATTTTACTGGAAAACAGGAAGAAACTGGGACCACAATATCAAGATATTTCAATTCCTATATCCTGATTTTATTGTTTTCAAAAACCATCATTGCAACGAAATGAACCAAAACATTCCAACCAAAACCCCAATAAACTTTCGTTTATAGCAATTGAATATAATCTTCAATACATTGAAACACTTTCCCTTCCAAGCGTCAAGCAACATTGTATTTTTATTTATTTTCCCAAGGACAGTTTAAAAAAAGTGCATCCTTACCAACGCTCAAACAAGTACACACATGAAAATGTCACACAAACGAGCTAGTGAAAGTGCGGCTGTGAAAAAAGGGTTAACAACTGTCAAAGGGTTAACAACTCCTACACCAGTGCGACAGCAGTTCGACCTCCATTGATTGAAAGGGCAATAAAACGATGCACCTATAGGTCGTGCCACAGTGACACAACAGACAATTAGAATATTAGGTGACCGTTTATGTTTCCACGTCGTTCCTGTCCCCATTCAGCCACCCTTAACCCGTTCAGCCCGGGAAGCCCGGGGTAGGAAACCCTTTTCCCTTTCGTTCGATTGTAGGTGGCGAAAGGGGTGATGATGTCAACCCTTTTCGCTGCGCCACAGTCCCGGCTCTGAATGGTCTGTTTTCATTCCGGGGTTACAGTTACAGTTTGTTGCTTTATGGTTTTACGATGTTTTGGGCTGGTGGTAACGGGTTAACTTTTGGAACGATTTACGCAAACAGTCGTTCGGTGACAATTTATGAGAACCCTTTCGTTTTGACCGGCTTCGAACGGGTTTCGAGTGAACTTGAAAAGAGTGCAAGCAGATTGTCTCGTGTCGTTTGGTGCAATACATCACAGCTTTGGATCGTAAAACAATCACAACTTGTCACAAGTTATGCATTATTACACACCGAACGAAAATGAGAGGAAGGAGCCAGAATTCGAGGAAAGGGTTACGACAAAGGTAGGTAATTTCTTGAACCAGCTCATAGAGGATGAGCGCAAGAGGGTTGTACGTCAAGATTAATATTTATCTTTTATGAAATTATAAATAATGTTGCAGGATAACCAAAGCATTCAAGCAGAAGTCCTTTCTTCAACAGCAAAAGTCCTTTTTCCAACCTTTCTTCAACAAATTGACCGAACAAATGTTATGCCAATGTTATCCAATAAACTCTTTGTATTTCTTTGACAGTAGGCCTGTCTGCTATCAAATACGGTGTTACATTGCACAACAAGTACAAGGTAGAAGTAGTTATTCGATCCAAAGGCTATTTCGCACGTTTCTTTTGTTTGACTCAATATTTAAACCTCGAAACGCCATTGAAACTTTAGAAACATAGAAATAATAACACCGTTTAGTAATTAAACTCTGCAAGTGGTCAAACAATGAAGGACAAGGGGAACGTTGTCAAAAACGATACGAATTAATTCCAAAGTATCTTAAAAAAAATAAAAGTGTCTAAACATAACGTAAAGGAACCTAGTCACCAGTTCACATTCTGTGATATTTTTGGTATTTTAACTAAAAAAATAATGCTTTGTTGTTCAGTCTAGGTAGACTAGACAGTTCAATGTAACTTTTTGTATATATTAATAATATTCAACGTAAGAAACTTTATCACATTGTTTGTCACACTTCAATTATATTGTCACTACCTTCACAAACATATGACACAAAAAGTAGCACTCAATAGCCCATGACTGATCGCTATTTGCGTAGAAATGCTATTTAGCTGTCATGCATGTTCCTGTTAGCCACGCTTATCGTCTTCGTCCCTGTATATCTGGAGCATTTGATTGCACGTGGCCTGTCGTACCATCTATCGATCGGAAAGCAAAACAAATAAACAATCCAAGCGTAACGATGGTCACCGAACAACCGTACCAATCTGTTCCGGCGACCTTCTTTCCTATCTTGCCTTATCTCGTCACTCGGTTGGCCCTTTTCGCACCAGCCTCGTCACAGTGCAACAGGCCGTCCGAGATGGAAAGAAAGCCGCCTTCTTCAAAGGATCTTAGCTGGCCAACGAACTGAGGCGAGCCTCTCTGCGCCTACCGATCCGATCGCTCTAAGGCACGATATGCCCGCTGCGTTGCGATTCCGTTCGCCGCCGGATTGCCGCTGCATTTATCTGCCTTTTGGCACTTGGGGTGTTGTTTATGGATGTTCGCTCGCTGCACTTTGTTCTTTCCCGCACGCCTCGGTGTAGGCCGGTAGCACCCAAACTATCAGCGGCACACTTCCCGATCGCTTCGGGAAGTCGTTTGTGTCTGGCTATATGTTGGTTTTTGTGTGTTTTTTTCTTCTTCACTACACCGTATGTACATTACTTGACAAATTTATGTCGATCGGCAACACGCATTCCGTATCGTTGCCGAAGTCAAAAATGCGAAAAAGATCACACAAAAGCGTGCTAGAGTTTGGTATCGCTTTGTCGGGCTGCTGCAGCCGCATGCCTTCAGTAACACCGCCTGACAAATGATGCGTTTAACAAAGCGTTTCGAGGAAATGGTCGGCTCTAGTGAGTGGGAAACAAAAATGCAACCGCTTCCTAAGAAGTCTCCGCCTTATTTGTCCAACGCTGCCCTGCGATTGCAAACGGGAGTGATTTTGTTGGCAAAATGGTTCAGTTTTACTGTTGGTCAACAAGTAGAAGCTTTCCGTGGGCAGGTCGATCGTAAAATGCTTTTCAAAAAGAAGGATACGCTATAATGGCTACCGCTTGGGCGCTTCCTGTATGTTTGCATGATGGCTGATATGTACAGACATCAAGTAGAATGAAATTAAACACGTAAAAACTACTGAATGAGCGTCAAATTCCTCATTTTGACACTGCTACAACAATTATACATAATTTTCTTAAGCAATTAAACAATGTCCATGTTATGGTCTAATTTGAAGCCACCCTCTCCGAAGAAAGGAATGATTCCCTGCTGGAAATCGTTTTTCACTTCCCGACTAATCACTTCCTAAAGAGAAAAACTCCACATCCCAGTGTTGCTGCCAGAAAGCATCGACCGTAAATTAGTCATGGACGACCAATAACGAGAACAAGCGTCCAACAACGGAACGCAACCGGCAGAGAGAGAGAGAGAGAGAGAAACAAAAAGGGATATAACGCTCGAAAGGATAAACATAATTAACGAACATTTACTTTCGGCATAGCGGCCGCATACGAAAAAACGAACCGAAACCCATCACATCCAGAGCGCAGCAGCACATGGCCAAAGGCTTGTGTGTCATCCAAGCGCCCTCTGGCATGCCTTAGAAACCCTTGCCCCCGGCTTTACGGGAAGGTTCGCCGGCTACCCGTTAAGAGATATCCTTCAAATTGGTTAATAACAAACTAGACGCAGGCGAACGCGCCAGCCTCTGCCAGGCCCCCTTTGTCGGCATCGTTTGTTAGCGCGGCGGATATCGGGCGACGAAACCAACAAAAAACACAAAAAACACATACGAGAACAGAACCAGATCGTCATAACGAGACATAACGCGATTGCAGGCGGCCGACCTTCAAACACGAGCCGAAGGATTGTGCCCGGTTCCCGGGAATACAAAAAAAAACGTGGGTATGCAGGAACGTGACCGGCACGCCACGCTTCCCGGGAACGTTCTGGTTCGTTGTCCCGACGCTCCCACCGAAATCTGTTCCGAGCCTAATTCTCGTTAGACGCGGCGTGTGAGTGCGATGTGAAAAATTACGCGCCAAGTGGCTGGCTGGTGTTATGGTGGAAGCGGTGGACTGAAAACATATGGACACTTTATCTGGAGACACTTGATGGTGCTTACATTTGGCAGCCAATCATGTGTGTTTGTTTTCTGGAGCCGAGATTGGGCATACAGAAGCTATTGTTTCGTATAGAAACAGATATGCTGTATGACTCACAAGTCATAAGCACATTTTATGCATAAGGGCACATTATGTTGCCAAAACGTATGAATTGCCTTACGAAAATACTCCAGGTCATATTGAAAAAAGCTGCGTCAACAGAATGCGAAGACATTTGGAGATATTAGTCTGCTAAAGGTATAAACGAAAGATGCGCTTAGCTAGTTATTTCATGTCCAATATCTCATTTTACTAAGACCCAATGGGATCTTGTAGAGTAATGCTATTGTAATAAATGTTTAGAAGCAATTTAAAAATGTAAAATCATAATAATATAAAATATATAAAAAAATATAAAATCAGTACACTGGATATTTATATGTAGAAAACTGCTAAGCAAGGGTACATATTGCATCAAAATTCATTCGATTGATCCAACCATGTACCAAAATTGCTAATACACTCACAGCATAACTATACGCCCACCTATTTTTTGGAATACAACGAAAACTTGAAGAGATTGATAAAAATGATGTTCTACTAAGTTGGTGAGAATATTTTATTATATTACTCAAGATAGTTTAAAAGTTCCTGTATTTTTAATCGAATTTTAAAACGATTATTTATATAGAAAAAACTGAATTTTCGTAACTTGGCGTATATCTATGTTACAAGGAGCAATTTTAACGGTGGGGAAATAATAGTAATGGTGTGTGTAAAAATGTGGAAAAATCGTCACAGACTTATAGTGTTATAATATACAACATAGTAGAACACAATTTTCATCAATCTCTTCCAGTTTTCGTTGTATTCCTAAACAAAAAACGTGGGCGTATAGTTATGTTACGGAGTGTACAAGCAAAATATCATGAAAAATAACAACCCAAACGGACTGCAAAGTGCTGAAAAGTGCTTATTAACAGGATATAACTTATTTTAACATAAGTAATTTTAATATCTTTTTTTATTGCAACCTATTCCATTTCAAACACTTTAAGCGACTCTGCATACCATTCGTAACAATGCATAATAAAAAGAAAATTCAATTGTGCGCAAAAATATGCAGCTTCAAATTACAACCGTAACCTTAAGCTATCGCCAAAGTAACGATTGGTCATTTTTACTGGACCCTGTGTAAATGCACTCAGATTGAGCATACGTACGGAGCGCATTTTAACACGCCCGTTCAGCGTTGCGAAAGAGCACCCCAATCACCTTCGCATACCTTTTTACCGGCCAAAGGCACTGTTTAATATCACTGTCCGCTTGCATACGCAACAAACGTTTTACGGTGGCTGACCATTTCTACCCGTAGCACGTTTGACCTCTGCAGTTGGACCGGCGGAAACGGTTTTCGGAAAGGTTTTTGCATTAATTTCTACTCCAAATATTGGACACCGTAAAAAGCCCTTCGGACACCGTGTTTTGGCGGCATTTGTTTAGCGGTGAGACCATTAAGAAGGGCGAGCCTATGCCGTTTACCACCCGAAAGAAGTTATCCCGAGGGAGGAGAAGAAAAAACTGACCATACCGTAAAAATGTGCACCGCCAGAGAGCGTGAGGCAACGTCTGTAGCAAGTCCCGATCAAACGCCAAAACGTGCTGCTCTGGAGCAAACTGTTCTGGTCCACCCGGTAGTAAAACTTTACAGCTCTGCCCCTGGGCCGGTTTTGCCGGTCCGAATGTTTTAATGCTCTACTTTTTCCAAGCTGCTATAAAGAAAATGCACCGAGATGAGAGGGAAAAAACTAGATCATTTCCAAGGACCCGAGACTCGTGCATACACAGCCAGGCCTATCGGGATGCGAACGTAAGACGGAAGTGCTCAAGGTAGCCCACTGGAGGAGAAATGCGATGGCATCGATGACGGTGGAATCATAAAAAAACTGACCCTTGGCTCCTGGGTCAACGCGTCGGGATTTGTTTTTTCGGGCCGTAACTGCTCTCGTTTCGGGCAGGATGACTCCGGCAGGAAACACATCTTGACGTAACGTTTTACGATCGGCCACGATCCCGAAGGTCGTGCTCTAGTTGCGTCTTCAGCCATTAGGAAGCGCTCCGATGTTTTTATTGCGAGAAGCTCTCGTGGGACGGAAAATGGCCACTGCCGGCCATCCCAGATCCTGGCGGCAGTTGTAAAACGCAACGACGTCCTGCACTCTCCTGCACAGCCCGAAGCATTACGGTTGGCAGGGTGTTGTTTGATCTACATTTCCAAACTGTTTGCTCTCCGGAGGGTGATCTAGTTTTTTCATTGTTTTTCCTGCTCTGTTTTCCTATTTTTTCTCCTTTGTTGCCTTGCTTTGACCTCGTCTCCCAGGAGGACTTGCTTACGTAATAAACAAATTGATCTACTTTTTTAATGGCTTAATAGCAAGTCGAACAGAGTGCACCGTAGGATATTGGGCCGAAGGTGCTACAAATGGGTTTCGTGACCTTCTTAATTCGAAAATTAGGTCTGGAGTTAAAACTAGAGCAGCGCAGTGGGAGGCACACACCCAAGCGATCCTGAGAAAAATGTGTCGAAATATCCACCAATAATGAGCCTGGGCAAGACGGCTCTCTTCAGCACGTTGTAAAAAGGATCTTCTTCACTTTTGGCACACGTAAAAAGCTGTTAAAAAATTGATCTAGTTTTGGTCTCTTTTTATGGCTGTCGGTGCCAGTCGCTTTTTGTCCGCAGTAAAATTGGCACTGCATGCGCTCGGGATGTCCAGCGGATGATCACTTCAAACCTCAAGTTGGTGACAGTGAGCTGAGGTTATTTTTTATTGTGCTTTTTTCGCTTTTGCTTCTGTCGACCTAATTAGGCTCTAATGAGAGCGATAAAAAGACACAGGAATTTGTTTATGCACCACAGCAGGATATTGTTTTGCGAAAAAAACATCGGATGAGCTAAGAAAGCCGTTAAAAATGAGGTGCATCATTATTAGTTGAGCTGTTTTATTTTTACTAGAGATCTTTCAACGTTCGGTTTCTTAACATAGGACATACAATTTAAATCTTTTTAAATTATATTTGTAGTTGTAAGTTTAACACTCCAAATTGAACAATACAACACTTCATATCTTATTAATAATACAATATCGCTAGGATCCTGTAGAGCTTCATCAACAACTCATCATGAGAAAATTTGGGCGGATATGGGCGGTCCTGTGCGATAGCGCATGTTCTTACATAAAACATGTTGTGGGTTCGAATCTCAAATGAAGAAGAAGAAGAATATCTGAATCTCAAAAAGCTTCATTTCTATTCTTCTGTTGATTAACTTTTTTCTATTTTATATAATTTGCTTTATTTATTTTTTTATTTGTAGATTATCTATTTACATTACTGTGAACGAGGAATAACATAAATAATGTGTAGAGAAATATTGTTTTTTTTTTATTGCAAATTATATTCACAATACAAAACACTAAAAATAATACTATATATCATTACCCTGAGAATATAAAACAGTTCAGACATTGATAATCACTTAAAACTCAATCCATTCAAACTCTTTGATGATGTTTTGAATATTAAAAAAAAACAATTTAAAAAATATCTTCACTATTTTCCTAATTAATATTATTATATTTAATTAAAAACGAGAATGTTTTTAAACTTATTAAAAGAATGTATATTGACATCATTCCAAAACAACATCCTATAAACAATCTAAGTCAATTAAAATTAATAGCTTTTAATGTATTTTCAGCTTATTTTTACCAAAACCTATTGGGATTCAAGATCTTCTCATGTTTATGACTTTTACCAACTTGTTTTTGCCAATAAATATCTGAAGGTTAAAAAACCAGTGAAACAGCTATTGAAAAAAAAAACAATGTTTACCCTTTTCGCCAAACCTTAAATACGAAAATGTCCACAAATGTCCTTAGAGCTTAATTTATTGCCCTTAGACAAATTTTGCCAGTCCTTTCTCAGCAAGAAGGAAATGATGGCCATCTCTAACCTTGATAAGTAATAATTCACAACTTTGTCAGCAAACCCACAGCAAACTCATACAGGGGTAACGAAACGTATTCTCATGTCACAACTTAACGAGCAGTGCAATATTACTCTATACACTGCAGCGTCGTGGTTACTACGTGTCTCCACGTACCCCAAATCGTCGACATAAAACGCAAACTTTGGCAAGACACATCGCCAGGGTCAAGCATAAACGAATAAAAGCGGGCGTAATAAACGCGTTTCGAGCGAATCCTTTCTGCCGAAATTCCATGCTTGCACAAAACCGAGACTCCCGGTGCAGCCAACACATGTTTGCCACCAGCTCCGGCCTCGAACCCGGTCTTTCCGAAACCCCTTCCCTTAACTCGTTTCTAACCCTTAGGGCAAGCAGAAGAATGGCAGTGCCAAATTACCAAACCGGGCGTCCTTCAAACGCATAAAAACCAGCTCGTTTGCCAATTGTAAACGAACGAAGCGAGCAAATATGCCGGGACAATCCTGCAATTGCAATCGGGCACATATTTGCACCAAAATTAACTCATAAACGAAACACTTTCGCACACTTTCCACACTTTCCGGTGCCGAAAAGCATTTAGAAAGGGAAACTGGAGTCAATCGAGGCAAGCACAATCTTGCCGGCTCGGCAAGCAATTTTGGCCATTCTGTAAACTCGCTTCCCTGGCGTGGACGTGTGCGTCGCCAAAGGGTAGTTCTTTCGACGGGACAGCACCTAAAAAGAAAACCTTTTTTTACACCCCTCCCACGCTGGTGTGCCGCCTTTCACTTTTCCCTAGCTTCGCTTCCTAAACTCTTTTTTACGATCCTGCCAGGCAGACGTTTGCAAATAAAGCTGGCGAAAAACCGGACCAGCCATTCTTTCACTGCAAATAAAAAAGGAGTAAGGCAAACTGCGTCGCCCGGGAAGGATTCCTGACCTGCTGCAAGCCCGGGCGAAGGTGCATCCTTGAGGAATGGGTGCTGTTAAATGTTTATGGGACCGAAATTAGATCACTCCCTTACCCGTTCCACTGCTCTTGGCCGTAGCCCTAACGCAGCACCCTTTGGCAAGCTCGGTGGAGGATGGTGAGGTGGAGAGGTGATGGACGAAGGAGAGCGGAGCGTTTCATGTGTGTGTGTGTTTCTAAATCGTTTTACTACTTGTTTAGGTTTTGTATGGCCGCCTTGCAAAGCTAAGCCTAATGCTAATCCTTTTATTTTGAAAACATTCCAACCCCATTTCCCCTGAACTCGGCTCGGCAGGAGGCACGTTGCCGAAAGGGGCAATAAGGGTGCCGATGGAAGGTGAACGGTTTTACTGTGGGGGGAGGTATCATTTGCATGCTTTCCAAATGGTTGAGCTTTGCTGGGCAGCACTATCCTTTCGCAACCGGTCAGCCGGCAGCCGGCTTGGGTCGGGTGAGATGATCGTCACTGGCGGTAATGGGTTTTACTGTCTGCGAGAGAGTGTAGCACTGTGTGTGTTCGTGTGAGTAGGAAGGAGTGTCAGTCGAAGGCTTTCCAAGCAGATGAAGACGATCGTTTTATGAGCTGGATTTATTGGACCGATCGTGCTGAAACTGGACCGGTCAACGGGCTGAACTCCTTCACTGACCACCGGTCACTGACGGTTCAAGGTGTTGAAACGATGGATCGAGGACCTTGACCACTTATGGAGGTTTGTGTTGAGCAGAATAGAAGATGGAATAGGGATAAAGGAAATCTGAACTTAGCCAAACGATTTGTTTACAATATATAGCTGAGGTATGGTTGAAGGAACAACAATTACAATCTCTGCTTTCAATTCTTTTAAATTAGTCTTTTTTCTACATTTTGTATCATAACCATGCTTTGCTCATTTTCCTGTGTTTTTTTATGAACGATTAAAAAATTGAAATGCATATATGAATCTTTTTGTTAGATCATCTGAAAAAAGTATTTTTAAGATTAAATTTCTGAACTTCTAAATAATCAATAATCCGAAAATCATATATTTTTCTTGATGACCATTATTTTTTACCATTTTGTTTTATTAATTCTTTGTCAAATCTTTCTCTTTGGAAATTTATTGAGTATTCTTTATCAATCTAAAACCAGTACGTAAGATTGATTGTAATTAAAGTTGATTTTCAAATCTTCCCTTTTCCGTTCTTTAGACCATTTACTTGTTTCCTGTTATATTACTTGTAAATTCTGTTCTACCAAATTCATTCTTATAAGACGTACAATTTACTTTCGGCATTTTTTCATTCTCTTGAATGCGAGAAAAAAAAGATAAATAAAATAACAAAAACATTAAAAATAAATATCAATTCATGTTTTTTTATTATCTGCATATATATTTGTTATGAAAAAATCACAATAAAAACGTGACAAAAATGCTTTTTCTTTTTTTTCTGTCCCACATTCTGTTCCAGCTTGCTTTCGTAAGGCGCGTGGCGCCCATTAAAGCCTATGTCGAACGTACAATAAGAGCAGCAACTGAAAAAACAACAACACCTACAAAAAAAGTGATCTACAAACGCATCAGCCATTTATGGGTGGCAATGTCCTTTTTTAATTGTGTCAAAGAACGCCCGTGGTCGACAGAGCAGAGTGGAAGGAAGAAAAAAACAATAATGACCACCGTTAAAAATAGGCCACCGGTTTAGGTAGCCACTTCGGACAAAACACGCGTGCCAGGAACAAAACACGCGTGCACGTTTGCTCGGAAGGACAAAAAGTCAATCTAAAAAATAAAAATTCTGCCCAAAACTGGAGCAGTTTTTTAATGACTTTTTACAGTCACCGTCGGCCAAATGTGCGACAGTGCGGCGAAACGCAGGTCACAAATCTAGGCCAACGGCTCTATTTGCATGGCGCAGGACGTCCGCCCGGGAAAACTGGATCGGTCAATTGAAGTCCCGGCCCCGCATACGCTTTTACGGCGGGGACAATATTTCATCATCGTCACAGTACAGCCGAGCCCGAGGTCATCGTGTTTATGGTGCACCGTGCTCTACATACAGCTGCAGTCCGGCCTGACCAAAGTCAACAGGCAGGTAGGGTGCTGTCGGCAGCTACGGTGGAATTGGTTCAATTGCAATTTCTATCGGTTTGTTTACAAACTTGCAAATATGTTTTCAAAACGCTGCACAGCGTGCGGCCACCGGTCAGGGTAGAATGCTTCAGAATGAAACTTTGGAAGAAAGTTGAGGGATCGAAAGAGATCTCAGTGAAACCAGCTAACGATAAGGTGCTTCTATTTTAATTCAAATCATTTTAAAACAGGCTTAATTTTCAATAGAAACGATAAAATAAAAAAATGTGATAAAAAATGGTGTTCTGCAGATCTTTCCCTAAACCAATGGCGGTTCCAATTCTGGACTCATAGATGACTTACTGTCTTTGACTTCAACCAAAAATTGAAATAATATTCAGAAATATCATTTGATTCGAACTGAATATCTAAAACGTATTCACTTCATTTGTTAATTTAAATAAATTGATTTCCAATTGATGAAGTCGCTGTAGACTCTATGGGATAGCAACCCTAAAGAAAACCAACGATTAAGATCATTCAAAAGATATAAAGAAGCCTAACATACGAATTAACTATTAAGAGTGTATATTCTCCACGTTGAAACTCGAACTCAAACCTCCAAAATTCATTGCGACTAGTTTTAAACCCATGATCCTTTTCACGGCCATCTCCAAAAATCTTATATCGTTTGTTTCAAAGTAGAATATAAAAATCATCACAATTTCTGCGAAAGCAATCACTTCAAACTGCCCTTGTCAAGCTACCTATACAAGACAAGTTTTCGTATATGACAGTTTAAATTATGTGTTGTGCATACTCTGTTCCGACGGCCAAACCATGCCCTTGGAACACAAGGCTTGCTTTCCTTCCAAAATGATAGATTTCCCTATGAATTAAAAGCAGCTTTTCAAGGGCGATCCGGAACATTTTCTGCAAAAGACGAATTTTTGTGTATATAACACATGAGCTACATTTTTTAAGATCTCTCATGAACGGCCTGCATTCCAACGTTTTCAAACACCAAGAAACGCGTTCACGTGGCACCGCTGCCCCCTCAGGTACGATTAGTGATCACACGGGATGGAAACGTGAGTTGGCGGGCTCCTTTTTTACACACACACGCCTGTTGTTTTCGTCACTTTACTGTCGTCTCACCCAAAGCCCGCTTCTACCCGTCGCCCATTCGGATTGCGCCTCGCCCTGACGGAGATTCGTCGGGCCCTCGGAGCGTGTGCGCTTGCTGCGTTAAATTAGTTGATGATTATTGTCGTACTGCTCTCGCTTAAAAACATCCCAGTCTGGGCAGCGTCGTGGCTCAATTGCAGGACGGTTATTCCCTCGCATAAAACGACGACAACGACGACGAAGACGACACTTTATGGCTTAATTTTTATTTCACACAAATCTCGAAACGACACGGACGCAGGTTCATGCCCCGTGATGGAAGATACGATAGAGTATAGAAGGAGAAAAGCGTGGTGATGTCCTCGCTGCGACCATCCCGGGCGTCGTGATAGCCGTGCCTCGGTGCGGAATAATCGTGGCCCCCGGAGGACACAACGGCCGATGAAGCGAAGGAGCATGAGATTCAGGCACGTCGATTGGTAACCGTACAGGAAGAACGCCTCGCGACAGCACGCTCGTGCCGTCTGGAAGTGCTGGAATCCTGTGTGCAGTTCGGTACGCACAATTACTCGTCTCCTTTAAGCGCCTGCGAGCTATGCGTACAGCTGTTTCGGCGTTTTTAGACGTGAGTCCTTCATCCTTCCAAACATGGGGAGGGCACAAATAAATAGTGGCTTTTCGAGGCATAAACAAAAGCATCATTCAAGCAAGGACCTGCTGCAAAGGGCGCGCGCGCGCCCGTCGGTACGTGGCATTATCCTTCGCGCGCCCAGCATTTAAGCTTTATCTCATTTGCTTTCCCCCGCCAGGCGAATGCCGCGACGAAAGCGAACAGCGACTCGTTCTCGCTCTCCCAGCGCATCGCGTCATTTTGCAAGATCGTTAATAAACGCTTGCAATAAAGTATGCCTTTTTTATTTTCGCTCACGGTTTTTTGGTCGGCTTGCATCTGCTCCACACACGCCCAGCACGAATCAGAGCGCTCGCATCGCGCAGCCACCAAAATCGAGCCTGATCGATTGCAGAAGGCCACTCCACCCTCGCCGGCAGCGAAAACCAGACCAGTCGGGCTCGCTTGATCGATTCGATCCGGCGTTGACCGGGGAAGGCTCGCGCAGAACGCGCACTTCGCATTTTCGTGACGCGCTTTAATCCAATTTTGCGAAAGCCGGGAAAATAATAAAAAATCGGGTACTCGGGCGGGTCGCGTCCCGGTGCCGAAATTATCTCGCTCGGGCTCGTTTCGTGTGGCTCGCGGGCTAATGGCATACCGAGCATGGCGGGGTGTTGGAAGGCAGGGGCTCGTAAAGCATACGCTCGAACCGAAAATCTCCTCCAGGATCCTTTTTAAGCCGAAACGCGCGCCATTGCGCGCGTCGTTATCCCAATTTAAATCAGCTTCAATCATTTTAAGTGCCCCGGTTGTGGCCCGTGCGGCGGGAGAGCCCCGGTCAGAAATACGCCCCAACCGAATTGTGAGGGATACACACTCGTGGCGAGGGCGGTCATACGCTCAATTTTGTTTTGTTTCATTTTTTAAGTTTCAATTGCGTATCATGAAGCTAGAGAGATAAATAAGAAAACCTGAACATATTATGACTCTACCATTACTGCACCTAGAGATGTAAAGAATCGAAAACTATAAACAGGCTTTTAAAATCGTTAGTTTTGTCATTTTTAAATAAAAAAGAAGGAATAGACGTTTTGTAGCATTTTTGTTCGAAATAGTATGAAATTTTAAGTTTAGAAAATATAAAACTTAGAATTACATTTACGTATAATGGAATGGAAAAACGAACAGGCCATGATTTTGAAAATTGAATTGAAATAGTATACCAAAGTATGCCGTATTTTTTACATTTTCAGTCCGTTTTAAACCAAAACCAAATAGGTTATCCTAGGTGTCCATAGTTTTGTCTTTATGTTTTACAGTTTTCCAGCTACGTTTTAAGGTCAGTTTTCGTGAATATCAAACGATATTCAGTGCCGCCATGCCATACCCCCATACCGAGCCATACCGATTAGAACAATACTCATCGCAAATGCTTTATCAAGGTTTATCGAGAATTAAACAAACAATAATTAAACAAAAAACAACAAATGGAACACGGTTTGGAAAAAAACATTAGCTAATAACAAAAACTTTACAGACATAAAGCTCTGTACTTCGACATAGAGAATTACAAACATCCCAAAACAGCAGTTGTTGTTAAAAATGCATCTAGCAGTGGATGAGAAAAGCGCGAGTGGCAATGAAATTGAGGATTTTGATCATAGATTTTCTAAATATCCTAAAATTAAGCCGTAATGGCATCAATTTAAAGAAACATAGCACACAGAAAAAAATAATTATATTGAAACATTCTGGTAACAATATAAACTGGATAAGTATGGCTCCAGGAATAACGTATGGAACAGGAATAAGCAATAAAAATATAGAAATAAACAAGGATATATTATATTCAAGTTTTGTATACTTATAAAAATGTATGTGTAAAGTCGATAAAACAATTCAAACAGTAATATTATGATTATTTGTTCCTGAGCTACTCCACAGTGCGGATGGAGTGCCGCGAGTTCTAGACACGCGGTACTCGATTTGGGAAAGAAGAAATAAAAATAAAACACACACACACACCGCTTTCTGATGGGTGAACGTTTGGTCGTTAACTTCATTGCGAGTCGGATCGGATCGCCTGGAGATGGAAATTTTATTCGCCTAATTTTGATCACGAGGAGTCGAACCGATTTTGCGTCGTAAATGCGGCGAAATGGATCGAATAAATTTGCCAAAATGTAAGTGCTCGTTCTGCCGCTCGGAGTTGAACACCGTGGCCGGTGTCCACCACCTGCCCAAATGTCAGAGACCCACACAATGGAGGGTCTTAACGCTTTTTTTTTTCCTCTCTCCAAATAATAAAAATTGAGACCTCCAGCAGTTGGCGTCGGCGGCGACGTCGACCAGCGTTCCCCAAACGATGATTTATCGTTCTATCAGGCGACCGGTGCCATACTGATCTCCCTCAAGACGTCCCCTATGCGCGACGGCGATCGTTTCAAATTGAATCCGATGAGCATAAATTCAAGCGGGTCTTAATTAGTATTATATTAATTAATAAAATCCATTTTAAGCGTCCATTAGGCAGGCTAGAGCCTGCGTCTCGGGAAGGGATGGCTATTAGGAATGGAGTACGTCGGAAGGCGTAGGAAATCCGCCCCTATAATTTGGACACGATCACGCATCACGAAGCTTTAATTCAGCCCATTTCGCCGCTTCGAGGAGCGGATTCGGATTTGAATATTAAAGCTGCCTCCGAGCCCGAGCCGTTGGAGTTTCGCGCACTCGCATTCGTTTCGGGATGGCCGAGATTTTACCTTCGTTTTGTGGGTATGTGTGTTTTTTTTCGACGATCCACTGTCGAATTGACCACACACGGTGTCGGACGACGGTGATTTTCGGCCTCCCTTTGCGCGCCGTGTCGCTCACTTGCCATTTGGGGAAGCTGTTTTGTCCGCTTCATGTTTTTTTTTTTCTTAAGTCACCACACCATCTTCTACGGCAGCGGCACACGACCGGATGGCCCCTTTCCAGGTGGCTCTTTTGGCTTCATCAGCGAGCAACACGAGCGTGAGCATAATTTTCTCGCGACCTTTCTCCGGGACCACCCCAAAGCCCGCTCGAAGAAAATCCGTCGCGCGGGGGAAAGGTAATGTTCGAAAAAGGAAACCAAAACCAAAGCACACACAAGAAAAAAACGGAGCCAGCGCCACAAATCAGTCGTAGCTGCGCACACGATTTGCGCTGATTGCGTCCGCCGAGTCGGCTGATGATAATGCCCGCCCGGACCGACCGGCAGCTGGTCGCTTCGGCTTTATGCGGCGGCGGATGGAGAAGCAAGCTTGGGGAGGGGACGGAGCAGGAGTTGTTTATCCTGCCAGGATTTACGGCTTTCTCTCGGCTGGGTGTTGCTTATCCGCAACCTGTGTGCGGCTGACGGACGTGACCGGGATTTACGCTTCTTATGCGAGCGCGGAAAGGGGTTTGAGAGGGATTAAGCAATCGAGATTTTTTTTAACGTATTTTAGACGAATGAATAAATTAGTTGAATATTGTTGTTCCGAAATTTTGTTCATTTTGTTTCCTTTAAATCTTTTAATAATTGACAATTTACGAAACACTCCAAACAAAACCCATATTATTTTGTTCCTTGATTAGATATTTTTAACATGATTTTAAAGTTGATTTTAAAGATGAAGCAAAGATTAAATTGAACAAAAACATAATAGTATAGGCAAAATAAGAGTTGAAAGGAAAATCTATGTATCAGATACGAAATTTACCAAAAAGCAATCATTTAACAGTGTAAATCAAAGTGTAAAGTGTAACGTTGATTCTACAATTCATCTTCAAACTTCATATAAACAAACCACAACAAAACATTATAAAAATTCAGTAACAGTATAAAAAGAAACTCTCTTATATTTTATTAACCAAACGGTCAGATAACATATTACTACAACATTATATCGCAAGATACGAACTAAGATTGAATAAAATATAAATATTGAAGAGTGTGCAGCTATAGGACGGACCAAACTAGCCAGACAAACTTACCTTACACAGGTAGCATAAGAAAAATGCATAGTAATGCGCTAGTATGGATTATACGTAGTGGTCAGTTCATTCTAATGTTTCGTTCTCGTTTAAGCTATGCCAACCACGAACCAATTGCTTATATATACAGTATACACTATACACTCTAGAAGTCCACTCTAGCGTAGATATGTTTAAAACGAAAAATATAATCACTTGTGGCAAGGTCTGCTTGGGCTAGTTAGGGATATTTAGATATAAGAGAGGTTGGGTTCACTTGGATTAGTTGGGATCCGATAAATTATATAGTTAATTATAAAAAAGTAAAATATTGAGGATGGGTGTAAAGTTAGTTGAAACAATCAAATTCGTTTACAATTGCATACTTGAAAAATTAAATAATGAAATAAAAACCTGAACAAAAGTTGGCATGAAAGCCTGCATGATGAGTTTTATTTTATAAAATATCTCAGATTATTGTACAAGCCCCCATAGTAACATTATTGTAGTTACAATCCTTAATACCTCAAGCCTCTAGGGCTGCACATAAAAGGAATGCTCTGTTAAACGAGCCTACGAAAACATATCGCTTCGTCGTGCTCCTTTCCGAGTACGACAAACACCCCTGCCCACACCAAATTTGGGTTATCGCGATTTTTCTTCCCCGTCCCTACCGACTTCCAGCATAGAACGTGAAAACCCAACTCCCTAAGTGGCCGATTGAGCAGCGCCGGGATTATCAGACTTCGGTACGGCGCAGCAGCAGCAGGGTCCGCGGGCGTGCTGGAGGGATAAAAGTCGAATTCTTCCTCCCCATCGACGCGGACGGATAAACGTCGCAAGCAAAAGTCGCGCGCAGGTGCAACCGTGTATCGGTGTTGCCGCGCACGCTGCACTTTAATGCAATCACGCCGGCTGATGCATGCGCCATGAATCACCACACGCATGGCTCCGGCTCGCGTTTTCGGTGCCGTCGTCGGTATCGGTATCGTGCGGCCAATAAATCACGAACCTGCGCACGGATAATTGCGCCTCGCTCGCTCGCTCCTTGCTCCGGTAAACGAAATCATTAAACCGGTGCATCCTGCCCGCCGTGCAGTACGGTGGTCGGCGTGATTCGGGGCTCTTTTTTGTTTTGTCCCGGGCGGTGAAAGCGAGCAGCTTCAAGAAACAATGGATGTTGGGGCGACTGGAATGTACGGCGGAACGGAGAGCTACATTTCGAGCTGATTTTCGTCTTTCGAACCTTGTCCGGGCTCGGTTTTTGCACCGGGTACAGCCAATTAGGGTTGGTTGGAAATAATGAATAATTTAGCAAATCCTATTTGCACGCCGCACGCGCTTGCGGGCGTCTCGCACAATCGTTCATTAAATATATTAACGGAACGGTTCGGCTGAACGAGAGTGGGCTGCCACTTTCTCGTGCTGCCGCGTCGTTTTGTCGCTCGGTCATATTTAATTACCGAGAAACGCACGCCACAAACATACTGCCCTCTCCCTGTCAAAGGACATCAATCATGCAGGAGGCACACAAGCCAGCGCGGATGGAAGCGAGCGCAAGCTAGCGTCTGAGGTCGTGGATAATTTGTCGTAATTCCACACACACACACAGGCGCTTTCCAGGTTGACATTGGCGAGGATGTTGCCGTAAAAATGACTTCTTTTATTTTCTGGTGTAATTTTCGCATCCTTTTGGCACCTCCCCGGGTTCGTGTCTTAGCGGGCGGTGAAATCTTTCCTTCCAAACTGCACTCCCATCAACGGTGGCATGGCCTACTTTAAAGTGCTGCTTTCTTCCTCTCAGTTTCGGATGGGTGGGGGGAATAGCAGTCAAATGAATTCAACGAAAGTACCCCGAGAGGTATTGTGGGATGAAAATACTCACATTTGACACACACTGCCATTTTTTTTTTGTTTCGCAAAAATAAGCATTCCATATAATTTTGTACCTCAGGTGCGATTTGTGTCTCGCATAGCAGGAACTAATTTTGGAGCCGTTTCCCGAAAATTTACCACAGAGAAACCCGAAAATCCACACCAAACCACGCGGACGTAATTTAAATTTCGTAATGACAATAATTATCCGTATCCACTAGCCACGTAATGAAGGGTTTACGAATGTGGGACACGGTGCCGCGGTGCCATCGACGCACGCACACACGAGAAAAAAAAAAAGCAAGATCCATCTTGCGTCGCCCGCGAACGCAGTACGCAGCTGAGATATTTATCATTAGTCCCGGAATTGGAAGTGTTAAACAATGATTAATCTCCTTCATCTCGGCCCCGGTGTACATCCATCAAAATCGCACCTCGACAGCTGGACATTGCGCCATCGCGCACGCCATCGGCCGGACCGAGAACGGGACCGGGCGCAAGATGCTGATGCTTCCCGGCCGGAGCAAGCGGATTCGATAATGCGCTCGACGGTTGCGTGAGGTTCTCGTTAGCGCGCGCGCAGCATTCCGCGCACACAGGGGGCGCCGCCGCGCATTTGCCGCGGGGAACGGAACAAATGGCTCGATATTATTCATAACATAAGCCCCGGTCGGGCCGGTCCGATGCAAAAGAGAGCGCGCTGCCGAGGAATGAGCGCAATAAATAATCATAAAACCAGCAAAGCGCACGCTCGCGCTCCGCTTCCACGCGAACCACGCGGAAAGTGCGGAAAAATTAAGCGCTTTTCGCACTTTAGATTGTCAATTACTGGAGCAGCGGCGGAAGCTCCGCGAAACAGTGGCTGTCAGGCGATCTAAGGGCGAGCGGAGCGCTTTATTCTGGTGCCGATTCGCGCGGGAAGATCCTCGCGGAAGGATTACACAGCCGAACCTACCTGGCGGCTGAAAGGGGTGTTGTTCGCTTGTTGCAGCAGCAGCAGCAGCAGCAGCACGCAAAATCTGCACCCAACGTTGATGCCTGCACCGATAGATCCATCGCCGCCGCCGCCACCGCCGCCGGAAATGCAACAGGGGTGCATTATCTACCGCGGAGATGCCATTGCAGCACCGTGAGTCTGCGCGCACACACGGCGGCTAGCGTGAAAGCGTCCCGAATGAATTATTAGTCTGGTGATTAAGATTTCCAACTTCTTCATCGCTCCCGCAGGGATGCGTAATTTCAACGGCGATGTCGGTGTTTTGTTAGCATCCTAAATGAGCTGCCGAGATGAGAGTGTAGGGAAAGATTTCATGAACATGTTCATATTTTCGGAATAAATTGTGGTGAAGCCGAATGAAACACTTTCAGTATGTTGATATTTTACTATTTAGGAATATTTTTCGTTGTTTTATGCTCAGATGCTCAGATATACGCGTGTTTTCTGTCTGTTATAAAGAAAACAATGTATTAACGACACAAATTGAAATACAGTATAATGTAAATAGGTATTGTGAATGTTCCTTTCAATATTCGTGAGAATTTGGCAAATTTAATACGATTCAAGTGATTAAATTAAATAAAATGATCCAATACAGCATCACTTCATAAAACTCATTCACTTATGAAACATAAGTAACACAAATATTACCCTCCAGAAAACAATCTCTGACTTATGAAACATTTACATTAATATAAAAATCGATATTAAACGGTTGAATAAACTAAAAACTTTTGTACACACTAAAGAAAAACATAAAACTAAATGAGACATAATATGCAGAACTATCTTATTTAAGCTAACTTAACATAGAATAAGATAACAATGGATAATTGATTATATAACTAATACAATAAAGCAGCAGAAAAAAGCAAGTAACGTTGAAGAAGGTACAGAAATAGCGATGCATTTAATGTTAAGATCTGCATTCAAGTATTGATAAATTCATTATGTTAAACAAATCATGAAGGAAGGTGGATACCCAAATTTACAAACAAATTATGAAAGTATACCAGATTCAAACTGCAAAAACAAACAAAAACAAAAAATAAGTTAACTAAGCAAAACAAGTATTGCAATTATTACAAGTATTAGAACAGTATTGCAAATAAAAACAATAAAAGAACAAAATAAGAAATATTTTATTATTGAGAGAAAGTTAATAAATCATATATGCTACGATAGTATTGAATTGAAAAAGATTATAATAAAACTTGTACATCAATATAACATGAAAAACGTTTGGGTGGTTTCAGAAGATACTCCAAAACCGTAA
Organism: Anopheles dirus; assembly: GCA_000349145.1. Classification (NCBI taxonomy): domain Eukaryota; kingdom Metazoa; phylum Arthropoda; class Insecta; order Diptera; family Culicidae; genus Anopheles; species Anopheles dirus. The sequence goes on along the minus strand of KB672791.1, from coordinate 2,179,226 downwards.
ATCAAGCCTAATCTGCATCCGAACTAGAGTATAGGTGTTGGTTTAGTAGCATAGTATTACGATTTACGATCTGCATAACACAGCCCAGCTCACACTCTGTTGAATGGGGTTATGGAGCTAAACATACCCCATCGTCAAGTCCAAAATACTTCACCACAAACCAGGTTTACTAGGTCTTGGACCTCATTTAGCTCAAGTCGTTCTTTGCTCTGTTTTGTTTTTGAAGCTGGGACCATACAAACTCACGAACTCATGAGATTTGTAGGTTCCATTGGACAAAGACAAACAGCAGTACACATTCCAGTTGTCTGCTCCAAACACCCTATCACCCTGCCCATTCCAGTGAGCCGCACCGGATGTGTGGCCTGGTGCGAAATAAAGCCTTTCCGGTGCTGGCCTAAATACCGATGCAACGAAGCGCAAAGTGCAGTTTTTGACAGGACGGTGTGAAAATTCTTCCTCAGAAGCCCACTGCCTGTTTGCCGTGTCAGAACCTCAGCTGCATAAATGCTTTCCTATTCCGTGTCCGTGAGATTTGCTTGCCCTCGGGCATCCTAGAAAAAAAAGAAACGATGCTTCCTCCGAGCCTGGCCGGGCAGAAATTCTCACACGGTCCGGTGTCCGGCGATGCCGGCAGTGCTAAATTAGTTTAAACGATTGTTGAATTTGGTAGCCTAATGGTAATGACCGTAGGCCATTTCTACGCAGCAGGGGCCGCAGCGGCGCAGACAATGCTACGACGATGCGGCAGCGAACCCGGGGGGAGAAATCGCACACGAGAGCCAAAAAGACCAAAGGGTGCCGAAAAGCCGGCGCGGCCGGCAAGGTGCGCGCTCGGCAACGCTAACCGGTGGGTCACGCTCACGAGATGCGACCGGCACAGGTTGCTCCTTGGCCGCAGCTCCTAAGCGTGCCGAAGGACTTAGCCGAGCCGGGCGTCGGCAGCCTTTGATCCCATTGTGCGATCGACACCAGACACTCGGTCGGGAGGAAGAAATGAGCGCAAAATTGTCTGGCGCTCGACACGGCGATTCGCTGACAAGCGGCCGACAAAAAACCTAGAGCCATCCTTCGGGCGGACGGATTTTAGGCAGGAGGCGATGATGAAAATCCCACTTCGCGCGGCCAACTTTGAAATATGAGGACACCCCAGGATCATCGTTCTGGAAAGCGGTCAGACGTTCATGCAAGCTCGGAGTTGCGGATGACGTCGGCATCTTTTTGCCAACGGAACAGCAACAAGGTGAGAGGTCGCTCGTCGGTCTTAAACGCTCACCGGTGAAGCGTTGAACCGTGGAGGTGAAATGGCTGTAACGCGTCTCGACCCAGCTAAGTCCGTTTCCCGAAGCACGTATCCTTGCCCGGGCGCAGCATGTGTTCTTGCCAGTTCCTCCAAACCGCAATATACCGATAAAAAGCAGCACGCAGCAAGACACGACCACATGAGCGCAAACAACAAAACTACCAGCAGATTAAGGTCCAGAACTAAGCGAAAAAAAAAACAACAAAAATCGCAAATTTCTCAGCCCAAAACGACGCCCCCAACCTTGACGCCCGAACGTCCCAGCCGGGTCGGTACGGATCGTTAAAAAAGTCAAAAAACTGCACTGAATTTCTAATCTGAATTCTGCTAACGGCCGCATAAAAAAGTCGCTCATTTGGCCTGCCCGGGGCCGTGGGGTCGAGAGGTTCGAGGCCTCGGGAGGAGAAAAAAAAACGTTTGAAGCAAATTATGCCAAAAACAAAACAATAAACATAAAAAACGATCTAAAAAAGATCCCAAAATATTGAATCTTCTTCCCGGTGGATAATAAATCACCAGCAGGAAGGTTGCCCGGAACAGAATTTCATAAGCGAAAGTCGGAGACCATCGCCGAAAAAGACCAGTCTCTTCTTGAGGAAGACCGAGCTAAGCCAAAAAAAACCTTAAAAAAAGCAGATCAATTTTTTATCGCATCGACTCGTGTTGTACGATTGTCCTCTCATTCTCGTTCTCTTGCACCATTTTTTTACGCTCATTGCACACACTCTGACAGTCAAATTAGGCACAATATTGAGAATATCAGACCAGGGGGCGGCAATAAAAGCGGCAGCAGAATATAACGAAGTAAAAAGATGTCATCCTCGCCGGGCGACACCATAAACCACGCCAGAAGTGTTCCATAAAGCACAAAAGTCACCTAAAAAACTAAGGCAAACTGACCTGGACCGTACAAGCGAAAGCGAACGAACGCTCGGATGATTTTTTTAACGCTCGCTTTTTTATTTCCTTTCCTTCCTTTTTGTTTCGGGTCCACGGCTGGCAGGACCCTCACAAACTACCAGCGCACTACCTAGCGTTAGTTTGCACGCACCGAGAGACAGGAAGAGCTGCCCTCGACAGCAAAAAAAACTCGAGCGACCTTGTGGACAAAAAACTGAGTCAGTAATGCATCTAGTTTCGATTTTTTATGATACACACGTCCACCGCCGCATTCCGGATCCTGTAAATTTGGGTACAGGGGCACACTAGAGGTAGACCGGATCGATCGCAGCGATTGGAACGAATAAGCGACGAACTTCTTTTTTAAAAAATGAGGTCTTTCAAGGTCTTTTCCTTATGGCAGGCAGAATGGTGGCAGGCAATGGTTTCTCAATTAACACGAGGATTTCAGTTCTTCTTCAGTTAAGGTACTTGGGCAGCGAAAAAAAACACGTTTTTTTCGTCAAAAATGCTCTCATCGACTCTGTCTCATAACTCAGCGTGCTGCTTCAAATGGACGAGAAAATGGAAAAAAACGGCACAGCATGATCGCTTTCTTATCGGTGTTAAATCTACTCTCCTGTGGTCATTGTGCTGACCACAGGAGCTTCAAAGAAGCAGGGAAAAAGGATTATCTTCCCGCTGCAGTTCGCGTATGATCCTCCCGTAGAACGAGCTAGCAAAAACAAGGAGTTTGGCGTATAAACACGCGTAAGCACAAAAAGAGGCCATTCAAAGAAAACGAACTGCTCCCTATCGAGCACCCGAAATGTGCAACCGAAAACAAAAACCCGTTCAACCCTTCTGCCCGAACGGTCGGACCTTCAGCAGAGAACAAAGTTCTTTACTTTTCGACCTTCAGACAATGCATTTCCGGTCCAATTTTCGGACATTCGGCATAACAAAGGCAAACAAAACCGGAGCGAGGCCGGGTTTGTTTCGCTTCGAAACGCCCCCGAAGAGCAAAAAAAAGGATTGCCGTCCACGATCGTGTGCATCCTTTTGCGAGTAAACGGGTTTGAAAAAGGTTTAGCAAAAAAATGGCAGAAAAACAACAGTGTTCTGAAATTCTGAAGAAGAATTGCAACCATGACGAAGGAAGGGCGTGTGCGTTTACGGTTTTGTGTGCGATTTACGATCTATTTCGGTACTGAGAACGATTGCTGTGTCCGTTCAATTATGTGAACCAGATTATGCGATTAGACCTAAGTGATTCATTTTTTTGTCTTACGCATTTTTCACCCTAAAAAGGTTAAAATAAATCCACTTCGAATTGGAAAGAGGCTGCTGGAAATTGTACGATATTGTCTTCGAAATGGACGCCCCGCTGCTCTTTTCGGTGGAACGATTTCTTTCTAATATCGCCACGAGTTGCACGGAAAGCTCCACAACTCAAGGGATTTTCAAAGGGAACGTTTCACTCCTCGTTACCCCGAAGCAAGACCGGTGCGAGCGCATTTAACTCCTATTTAGCACCTATTTGGTGGGCAAATTTATGGCTCCCATATTTTTATTTCGCTTTCCGATAGGGAACGGGCGCTGATTCCATTTCTCTCAGCATGAGGAACAAAAAAACAACGAGCAACACCGGGAATAATGTCTCGATAGCAATGAAAATAAACATAAATGCTCCATTCCAGCTGCCCACCTTAACGGAGCAGATTTTGGGCGCTCTTATGCTGCCACCATTACACAAAGCCGAGAGGGAGAACGAATACGGTTGTCTTAAAACACGCGCCCAGTCGTCGCGAGTCGGCTCGGGCTCGTAAAAATAAGTGTCGTTCCGAACACCTTGCTACACATTAAAATATCTCGCGGTTTTTTCTCTTCGCCACGATCGCTTTCAACCCGCTTTATGAATTGCGGTGACGCGTAGCGGTGTGCTTTTGGGAAGGCCGATCGGATCCGATTATGATCCCCAGCCGTGAGCCGATACACGGGTGAAGTTTACGGCCCAGGCAGACCACCACTTCCCGCGACCTGCAGCAGGCTCCCGCGAAAACCACGATAAGAAGCCGCATCGTGCTTCCATTCCGCACCCAAGAGGCATATTAAAAGCGACAAAAAATAAATAAAATACGCCACCGAATGTCCCCCACCAATATCGGCCCGTGACCGTCAAATCGAGGAGACGCCTTCTGATTCGCATTTCGAGCCTAAACGATCGTTTCCCCCCGGTCTCCTGTGCGGCTTCCGCCCCAGCCCGTCCGGCCTTTATGTTTATGTTTTCAGATAACAAATTATTTCTCGATATCGCGTTGCCGTTTGATGGCAGCTCATTTGAATAAAACACGCCCGAAAGTCGATGCGCTCGATGCGGTGACGTGATCGGCACACCGTCTGGCCGTTTGCGCCACATTTCCAACCCGCGGGTGAGCAGGAAATTCTGGTGGCCGCATCATTAGCGGTGTCGGTCGATAAGCTCCCGATGGGGCGTGGATTGGAGCTGCAGCCCACGTGCTGCATCGTCCTGTTTGCTTGGCACGTGGGAACCGAACCTGTTCCTACAAGCTTGTTAAAGCTTCCGAACGCTGTTCAAACGAGCGGAACGGAGCCGACATCGACGACATCAGTACGATACGTCTATCCGTTATCGTTTAGGGCAGATTTGGATGAAACGCTGCTTATGCTATTAAGATGGCTTTTCAGATTATCAACAACATCGAAGATTCCAAGTGCATGTACTGAAACCATCACAAAAATGCAAAGTTCTCATTTAAAAAACAAACATAAGAAAACCAAAATTGTCTTCGTTGAGCGACTGACTTCTCCCTTAACTTTCTCATCGTTCTTTTTCGTTCTCCTTACGAACAGTTTTTGTTTGCTCATCTCGAATTCAAACATGTTGAACCTGAACGTGTTGAAACACCATTTGTTCGAAGCGATCCAAGCTGAAAAATAGATCTATTAAACATTTAAGATCATGTTTTGTCCCTGACCTGATCTTGTACCTTACTTGTGCCTCTAAAAAAGGTTTAAATTTAGTTTTATCATAGAACAAAAGTAAGAAGACAAAAGCTTTTAACTCTGAAGTCTTTTGTTTTCAATAAAAAATACAAATCTAGGTGATTCAAGGCTAATCGAAACGCTCACTTGCTAGCAAACATAAAGATTTTACTAATCCTAGTTTTCTGGGAACTCCTTGACTTGCTTTTTTTAGATCTATTGTGCAATATCAGGCATATTCATGTTTATGACAATATACGAATGGTCATAATATTTAAATGCAATCAATAAATACCCAGTTCTCTTCATATATACCATTCAATACAACCAAACTGTTTACATAATATAACACAGCTAAGGAATTTTCAACAGATTTATCTAATAAAATTTAAAATCTTTTTTCCACATCAACTTTTCCAGTTCCAGTTACATAAAATGGAATGAAACCTTCCAAACCACTTAACATCAATACCGATAAAATAGCTTTGCTTGCTCCTTACTTTATTTTGAATATCATGCCTCGTTATCCGTTTTGTTGTTGAAAACAGAGCAAGAAGTCTGTTTCCAGCATTCAGGCTCTATTGTATGAAATTCCAGGGATATTTGTTCGATCCACCCAAAACATCCCAAAACAACACGCTTTGTTCCTCTGGTGGCGCCCTCCGACGGTGAATACCCGAACTGCACGCACGCTCGCGCATTATTCCACCCTAACGATGCGTTTTTGTTTTGCAAACAAAATCCAATTAGAAATCGATTCGTTCCGCGACAGGCCTCCAGGCTGCTAAATGCACTCCGTGCGTGTGTGTGTGTGTTTGTGTGCATCGATAGATACTGCGTGATATCGGCGAAAAGGCAACACAACAAATCTACAACCCAAATTCTATTCTAACGAATGCCTCTGGTTTTAAGACGGGAATGTTTCGAGACATCGATCGGTCGTGCGCGAGCCGGGTGCTCGAAACAAAGGTTCTGATTGAAGTTCGAATGTGTATAATTTCGAAAAAAAAATGAACGCTCTCAAGCAAGGTAGCCGCGGGACGGAACCGTTGCTAATCGGTCCATTGTGTCCAGCAAGTCTCCCAGGTCTTCCGTGCCTCGTGCGACCAACCGACCGTCCATGATCGGATTTTTAGCTGCCGTGGTTGCCTGCGCTCGGAAACAACCTAGGCAGGCTTCGAGTTGGAAACAAAAATCGCCAACACAAAGGCACGATGAATAGTCGATTTGACGCTCGACTGCCACTGCACAATGCGGGCGAAAAACGCAGTGAAATGCAGATTTGGTCTTGCCGGGTTGTCGGGTGCGAAAAAAAGCATTAAGAACATCAAGACCGACCCCGAAGGACTTCACCGCGGGAACGGGCAGCAGCTGCCGTTTTGACAGCGGGGCTACAACGTTTAGCGCACACTTTGTTGATGCTGCATTAGGTAGAGTTGAGGCACGTTAAGCTTTCTCTCGGCATGACATCATCGCTGCGATGCTGATGGATCCGGTTAGCAAGTGCGCAGCAGGACGTAGGACAGTAAGCAGCGAACGAGAACACGAGATGCCCCGTTCTTAACGAAATCACCGAGCACATGTTTGCGTCGGTCGCGAGCAACGCGACACCCGCAACTACGAGTGTCCCGGAACGCGGAACTAGATACACGTACGCAACCGACCGCTACAGGAAGGAAAGCATAAATCTTTTCGCCACGCCGGCTCCCGGCCCTTCAGGGACCGTCGCTGTAGGGGTTTCCTTCCTCCAAGGCAAGTGTTGTGACGACAGTCTGTCTAGCGGAGTGGATTGTAACAGCTTGTTTCCGGGAAAATTTTACATGGAATGTTGTTCTAGTCCCAGATCGTTTTCCAGGAGTGAGATGGTTCTTCCATGCGAAAAAAAACAACTAGATGTTTAAAGGTCTTCACTTCACATGAAGTTTTACATGGTTTGCTGGGATGATTGATTGTTGTTCTAGTTTATAAAAACATATCACCAGCAAGAGCAACTTTATAAATGTTTGTTGATTCAGATAAGCTCATGAAGAAATGTTGATACAAATCTAGTTGTAGCAAACAACACAGGAAAGGATATTCAAACATTGAATTCAAATACATTTAAGGTATTCAACAAGTTTTTACATATTTTAAAAACCATTGAGGGATAATCGGTTTGTAAATTTATACCATTTGAATTTTTTTCTAAGATTTCGATCACGTATACAATCTAGATCTAGTATAATGACATGGTTTATCTCAGATATTGTTAACCTTCGAATATCTTCAAAGAACTTGAAGTTTTATATTATGACTAGTCTTAGATCTTCAAGTTTTGTGAAACGAAGATACCTAGAACTCAACTCAGCATTCTACAAACATCGAACAAAAGCATATAATTTTATAACATATAATTTTGAAAAGAACCAACATGACAAAAATGGAACAAAAATGGAACAAAACATATCAATAAAATGAACCATCAGGACTCTTTATCGTAATATAATATCAAGTTTTTTTAGATATTATGGATCGGAATATAATATTCCAGATTAAGTCAGAACATGATAGCGTATTCTATATTCTATATTCTTTTTTGATTATATTAAAACCAATAAACAAAAATCTCAATGCAATTCACTCTAAGACAGTAGAATGCAAACGAAAACCAAATAACAAGGCCAATTAGAAACATACGATGACTAAATGAGTTCTAGATGATGTCATGATTCATATTCCACATACCTAAAAGACTCATAACTTCACCCCAACTTATGTTTCATGGCTGGTGGTAAACAAAAATCGACTAACAAGACAACAAAGCGCACGATATGTTTCCATGTTGCGATCGATCCCTCTTTCCCGTACCCGGGCGGCCAGCAGTCAAGTGAAGACGCAGCAACGCAACACCATGCCCGCGCAACGTGAATGTGCTCCCGCGCGATGTAGAGAAAGTTTCCCGCGCGCGCCGGCTCTCAAACGCCGCAAACGGTTCCCGGACACCCCGAGATTATTTATTTATTTTTAAACAGCCCATCCACAGCCCCGGGCGCACCACCGAGCGGTCTCACAAATCTTCCTGCAGACGAGCTCGAACAATTTACGACATTGACATCGGGGCACGCTAACCGGGGCGACAACTTGTTAGATGATATTTTGACAAAAACGTTTCCCCCACGGGAAAGGGGTCCGTTCTGGAGGAAAACGAGCATCGGAGCACACAACACAACAGGTTCGGTCGTCTTCGGTCGCCTTTTCGCCGCCGCCTCGTTCCAGCGCTGCCGTGCTGCCGGATCCACTGGTAAGGGAGAGAATTCTTTTACTTTGTTCCCCGGGCCGTCGCTATTCCACACCATTTACGCTCAGCACGCCGCCTGGACGGCACACATGGTGCTGCACGGCCGGTTCGGTTCGGTTGGCTCGGTGCTGTATGGTAACGGGTCCAGGATCCGCGCGAACGCGTTGTTTGGTTTGTAATTTGAGCCTTTTCTGAGTTACGAGCCCAAAATCTGAGTCTGAAGATAAAATTAACTCATAAAACGGTACGCACGGTCGGTTCCGGGACGCGGGCCCGGGTTTCGCTCTTCCCAGTGGCGGCGGCGCAGTGTTTCGTATTTTTTTTCGTCATCTTTCCCTTTCGCCCAAATCCCCATCCCAAAACAAGCTCCACGCGTTGATCGGCTTTCCGAGAAAATCGTTCTCACCTGCCGCTGATTTTTATCACACCCAGCGTTTCGATTTCCAGTGCCGTACCACCGGGTTAGGTGTGCGCTTTGTTTTTTTTTGTCTTCTCTCTCTTTCTCTCGTTCATCGAAGAAGGATTACGTTCGTTGGCAAAACTTGAAAAAGAGTAGCTTTTATTAGGGTTTTTTGAAGGATGGATTTAATACACCAAAGCGGGATATAATTACCAGCATTAGGATGCAGCGTGCCCAACCGTCTGCTTGAAGATCAATTTTAGATTATACAGCTAGCCGATTGGTATTACAATTACCCCATATTTTAGTTTTTCCGGCTACGGCGAGCAAATCCATGCTGATGAGTTTCTTATCGATTTATAACTAATCGAAACAAATAGGAATTAGGATATATAAATCAATAGTCATGTTAAACAAAAGTATTTTTTATTAATTACCTAAAATACCAGATATTAGTACTTTGTTTCTGATGGCAAAAATGGATTCTTGTGCAATTGGGCCCATTTCAAAATACAGAGCCGATAATCGTGTATTAATTATACAGTTTAATCTCATGTTTATCTCTTTTTAAATAACGTTAAAGCGACATTTGCTTTGTAAAATTGATGCCTTCTGCAGGAAATTGTATGTAAATTTAAGTTTAAAATGTAAATAAATGAATTATACGAATGTTTGCAAAATAATAAATACCAGGATTGTTCAATAAGTATCATGCTTTCACATGGTTTTCCTAAGACGGTATTCCATTCAGTATTCTAAGCATTCAAAACGTTATTTCTCCAAATTTATAAACACATAAAACATCTACTTTGTAGCGTTGACTCGTCTATATACAAATTTACAAACTTAATAAAACGAACAAAAAAAAATTATGAAAATTTAAAATTTCATAAAACATCATAAATCATTTTAAAATTAGTAAAATTAAAACGCGTGAAAGTATAAACGAAATAACTATACAAAATATAAAAAATGTGTCTTAAAACGTTTCATTTACAACAGACAAAGTAAAACTTGGCAAACAAGTCAATAGTAAGCTTGCTAAACTTGTTCAATGAATGCACTATAATGATTCTTATTAAAAATGGAAATAAAAGATAACTTATACATCACACTTGTTTGCTAAAAAATGTGATACAACGAATTTTGAACGATAATGTGTGTGTGATTTGTTGGAAACCTTTAACCAACTTATTTGGTTACTATTCCAACCGACAGTCACAATAAAACTCAAGGAAATTTATTTCATAATCAGTAATTACAAATAATGTGACACCAAAAACTGACTAGTTTACCAACTTCGTTAAAAAAGTTTTTTTTTCTGCTATTTTTTATGTTACCTATATCAAGTGAACCTTCAAATATATACAAGCGTTTAAGTATTTAACAAATATTTATGACAAAATATATAATCTCTCTTAAACTTTGTATAGCAACGTCGATTTAAATCCCATCTAGCCAACGAATACCTGCTAAAAATAAGTGCTAAAGATAAGTGCTTACGTATTGGGTACTAAAATCGTGTGTTAAAACGCTGTCACCGCAAAGGATCAATATGCAAAAATAAGGTTAAGGCTACTCAAAAGTCCGCGACCGAAGACCGAAGTTGCACCGCAGCGAAAAATGGTCCGCCTGCACCGAATTACGATAATCTATCTCGCGTTTCAACGCACGTTTCGTGGGTAGGGCCGGAACATTACTCGCCGTACGCGCGTGCACCCCGAAGGTGTCGGCAGTGGGCCAAGCGCTGGTACGCTGGCTTCCAGAAGGCTCCGTTTACGCCACCACCACGGTCGCTCAAAGAAAACGACCCAAAGCTAAGCCGACTCACGAGAGCCTGCGAGCCGCACAAGGTCCATCCATTCACGGTAATGTGCAGTCACGCACGAGTTCGTGCCGACCGAATTCCAATTAAACCATCATAATTTACCCAGCATCCTGCAGGTCGCTGCGAGTGGGCTACGCGAGTGGTAACGATAGGATTTCTCGAGTCCTCCGGGTCAAGAAGCCAGTGCGTGCACACTGTGCGCACATCATAACGCGCGAACCGACATTAATTCAACAAATTATGGCCATCCGAAGCGAGCAGACTCGGGTAAGCCGTGCCTCGGTCCCGAGGAAGCACGCTGTGAAAGAGAGATATCGACCGAAAGTTATTTCCAACCAATACCACGCGCTTGGGAGCAGCTGGAAGAAGGATTTGACCGTAATATTGCACACTTAATCGGTGCCCAAGTGCTGGCCCGACCGTGGCGGCCCCCAGAGATCCTGCCGCGACTGGCAGAAGTCATTCGGAAGTCCTTGAAACACGGAAGGGCACGTGGAAACGTGGGCCCGAACGCGCAAAATTAATACCACCGCCACGGAGAGGTGGTATTTAGGAAACGGTATTATTTATGGATTAATTATTTTTCCATTTTTTTCTCGCCCGTGAGCTGCGCCCAAACCAAAGCCCGAAACGCGGTGCGCGCAGGTATTATTGGTTTTGCTATCATATTTCTTACGATAGTTCTTTTTTGACAGAATCGTGAGGTGGGCTTCAACGGATTTTCGATTATGTTGTACGCGCACGGGTTCGATCGGTGCAGGTGCAATGGAGGGCACAATTGTTTTTCGGTGGAAATTAATTGCCGAAAATCCGCACGCCACGCAAAAAATGCGCAATCAATTGTGCGCCAGCACATCCGCCGACGATCGCATCGCGGAAATCGTGGCTTGTTTTCTCGCGTTTATTGCCGGCTGGCACTACCACTGGGAGGTCAAATTGTGCGGTAAAAGTAATTAAAATATATTCGAAACGAAGCTCTTAGATTGCAATTAGTTTTTTTTTTTTGTTTCTTGTCGGCCCTTCGATACACGAGACGTTAACTGCTCAATTGGAAATCGAGATGGGGTAACGATAACGATTGGCATCTCGTAGCGTAACGACTGAAGGGCGGATTGACGATACATCATGTTATTAATTTTATTATTCGATTCTGATTGCTGCGGCACAGTTATGACTGAAATTAATCAAGCAAAACGATTGTGAAATTACTTACAAATTGGTGAAAGGATGAAAGGCGAATCAATCTTCATTTTCTCGAAGGGAAATAAACGAGTTATTTCGGGAATAATAAACATGATGAACGTGTGGATGGAAGTCAGTTTGGGAGGCTTTAGGAGTTTCAAAATATGCCAAAAATAATTTATGTGATCTAGATCCAATTAGGATTTAATTGAACAGAAATTCTTGACTTTCTGACTTTCTTGACTTTCTTGAATTTAACTCGGCTTGTTTATCTTTTATGCGGAAGGATGGCATTCAGCGATAATTTCTTTTCATTTTTGCCGATGCAAACATCAATATTGCAACATATTTTAGAGCAAAATACTTCACAACAAATTTATTTTCGGTACGATATTTAGAAACAAAATTTAACGTAAAAATAGCAACTTCACAGGTTCAAGCAGCGCCTTTAATATTCAATTTAGAAGTGCCAGAATCATAGGCGAACCATTAGCGAAATAAAGTTAAGCCAATCGTACAATTTTGATAGGAAAATTCTGATTTTTTTTTGTTGTCGGTCCTGGACCACTGACCCTGTATGTCATTTCATGGAATTTGGCATCCGAAAATTTTTACGTATAGTTTTTTAGGTTTTTTTTTTAATTTGGGGCTGGGTGGCAAACGAGGACAAGTTGGGTCACAAACTCGACGGATTATAAAACTAGAATAGTTTGCGCACAACTGGTGAGAATTTCAGCCCAATCGGTCATCAAAAGCCAAAAATAGCCGTCTAGGTGTCAATTGACATCTCAATTTGCACCAAAGGAGTAACAAGTTGTATCTCAAAAATTTACAGATTTTAATCATTTTTAAAATCCTTAAAAAAGCTTTGCAAAAATATAAGACTTTGGGTGCACACTGTTTGCCAATATGTGTCAATTGACACCAGATTTGTCCGTTAGTGTTAAGTAATGCAGCAGACCAAGAACAACTTTTCGTAAAGTATAGTCCCAACGAAGAAAACAATGATGTTTGAGCCATTTGAATTTGGACTATTTTAGTATTAATTTTAGTACGCATATTATTGTTCGTTGATCAAGTCCTAAGTTAGTTTAAGCCTTCACGAGCTTGAGATTTGAAAATAATTAACACATTTGTTCATCAAAACAAAACAAAGATTTTAAATCGTAACGGTTACCATGACAAAATATCCCTGTCAATGTTAACGTTTATGCGCAACTCAATACAGTCACGGAGATAAAACATAACACCAAACATTTTTTTAATTTCGTTCTGATATACCAACCACAAATTGTAATCGGCAACTTGATATTTTCCTAAGATTTATAGTAACAATCTCAAAACTCCCATTAGAAATCAGTTCCTCCACGCACCGCAAGGTGGCTCGGTCGTTTGACCACCGAGAAGCGAGCGATGAATGCTCCTTTTTAATGGTCAAACCGAAAAAGAGAAGTTTACGAGCAGTCGCTATCAAACAACTTCATAACCTCTACGCCGGGGTCCATCATCGTGCCATTAATCATGCATCGAAAGAATACAGCCATCATAGGAGTCAGCCAGGCAGCCGGCAGTAGTAGTAGTAGCCGGCGACGGCCACGGACAGGCCACGGGCCACCGACGGCATCCCCACCGAGAGCCCGCGCACGGAAGGATACGGCGCACGCCGGGCGAAACTCGTGCGGCTTGAATTATTTCTTTTATGAACGTTAATAAAATTAAACGACTTTTGAATCGTCGGATATCGTGGCACCGTCCGTCACGCAGCTCCCCGCCGTGCGATTCGCATTTTAGGCGACTCCGTCCGCGCTTCTCCGGTGGTCGCTCGCGTTCGTCCCGGTGGTACTGCAGGGTCGACCGGGGAATGATTGATATCGGCTGACAAGCGAAAGACCGGCACCGGATCTGATCGGGATGTTGGACCTATCGGGGGATGTTTTTTTGTTACGGCCACCTCTTCACCACTCTCATCTTCAACCGCTACAGCCTTTCTTACGACAAGCCGAGTTCCTGCTGGCCCCATTCAACAGACACGCGCTTCGACAATGAGCTTTGAACGGGGCTCTCTTTTTTCGTCTCTTGCGCGCGTTTCTCCGGTATCGATTCGACGCGTGCACCTACCGCGTCGAAGATTAATGATGACCACCGAGTTAAGACACAAAGACGCATATAAAATGGCGACCCACGAGCCACTCGGATGGTCGCGCTTAAGCTGCGTGAGAGAGTGGACGGGTGTATCGATCGCTTTGCAAATTTATGTTCCATCATCCGCTGCTATCGGCGCTGTATTGTCAACAGGTGGAGGTGAAGCTAGTAGACTAGCCTTTTATCTTAATGTGGCTCTCACTGATACGGATTGAAAGAGGGAAGAAATGTGCCGTTCCATCGGCAGATGGAGATAGTTGTTGTTGTTTGCAGGACTTTTAGAGGCTTTGACGCTTTTCGGCTTTTTCGTCTCTTACGGATGGAAATAGTGTGATAAGCAAGCGAACTTGAGGAGCTTGAAAATGACGAGGTTTTGTTGTTAGCTTCGGGGTAGATATTTAACTCAAACATGAAAACAAATCAGCTCTTCAGATCTACATTCTTTATAACATTCATAGATGAAATAGCTGATCCTTATGACTATTTGTTTGAGTATTTCATCTGCCTCCAAAGAGTTTGGAAAGGAACTCAAATACTGGTGATCAGGTCGCAATGAAATTGAAAAACTTCGACTCGATTTTTGAAAACCATCTCTTCCTGCATAAGTATTTTGCATGCAAACCGATAAGATATCTTTAATTTGTGACAATAAAATGTGTAACCAGTGTTATCTATAAAAACTCATGATTGCGAATACAATTCGTAAAGAAGCCAATAGGTGGGTTCACACGAGTCGAACTTTTGATGACGAACTTCTTTTGATGACTTTTGATGACGAACAAATTTGAGCAGAGTTCAACTCGTGTGAACCCACCTAATAACTGTTTTAAAAACATACGATTTATTCACCGATTAAATTGGTCGCGAAACGTTTGGGCGTTAGAACGTAAGGACGTAAGGACGTAAGAATGAAAGTTAAAAAAAAACGCAGTCTAGCTTCACTCGATTCTAATCGTTTTATGGCCGTCTTACAATGGTCGTTTTTGGCCGTTTTTTACCCCGTTCATTGCCCTTTCTGGAACTCGAACTCCGAATTTACTACTTATTACAATTACAATTCTAGCTCCTGTTAAATTTCTCACGCGGTGCATCGGCACGTTACACTCGTAACACTTATTGAATAACAACTAATGATCAATGGACTGATGCGACGAAGTCAAGTCAATGCGACCAAGATGAAGTACTTGGTTGCCGGAGGCACTAACCGTGATGGGGCCATCTGGGGAACACGTAATCATTGGATGTCGACGATCTTAGAGATAACAGAGAAGTTCTGCTACCTTGGTTACGATCGTCGTTTTGAACAAAAACATAAACAGCAATATCAAAAGTCCCATTGATCGGTAAGACTGGTCGTATCCCGAGCTTCATAAGATCTTGCAAAAGACTTAACTCCCGATCAAAATGCACAATATACTGCACATGAGAATTGAGTCACCCTGAGCATTCTCCTTGTTGCCGCTAGCTGTTTGTCAGAGAAGTATACGATGACTGGGACATTGCATGAGGATGCCTGATTCATGTCCTACAAGAAAGGTGTACATTGGCGACCCTTGGCTCAACCTGGAAGAGATCAGACACAACCGTATACGGAGTTTCAGTCCTCCGTGTACCGGACGACCTGGAGTTCGATTGATAAGCAGGCCATGAAAGCTCAATGTGCTCAACTATGAACAAGCCAATAAGAGAGAGAGAGAGAGAGATAGATAGATAGAGAGCAAAACTGTTCCAAAATTGTTCAAGCATACGACACTTCCTCAAGGTACTAGTACCGTTGCACAATCGCGCATATGCCTCACTCAATTACAATAAATCCCACCTGCTCATCAACCAGCAGGATAACAACAGCATGCATTCACCGTTACTCCAGATCCTTCAAACCACAGCCGGAAAACCGCAATTTAGATCCGTGCAGAAAAAATCCTTAGCATCACTTGCCAAGCAAAACAATAACCGCCCGCGCGGGATCGCGACAAACAACAGCTAGATGAGTGTTTGTTTTTTCCCCGTGTTCTTTTCGTGTTCCGCTACACTCAATCGCCCGTGCGCTAATGTCACACGTGTGAAAAAAATGCCCCCGGTGTGATTGTTCCTTTGACGGCCGCAGCAGCGGCAAAGGTAATTTAATCGTTTATCAGCGGCGGGCGCGTACGCGCAAGGTGTACGGATGTAGCGTGCTGTGCGCGAAGAAAGGCAGTAGCACGGTTGAGTGTCCCGTTCCACAGGATCCCGACGCAACAGGACGACTAACGGGAACGGTGAAATCAATTGAAGAGAATCAGGTACCGCTACTTGTGTGTGTGGGTAGTGAGGCGGTAATTTCCAGTACCGTTCCAAGGAGTTTGGGGTTGATGGCAGCGATAGGACATTAAGCGAAACAGCATTGCCTCAGCACAATTTGCTTTCCTAATGCCGCTCTGGTGTTGCATGATGCCGAGCGTCCGCTCGCATGCTGTTTGCGAATGAGCCGGATGAATTATGGATCCTCGTCGCCAGCAACCTCCAGGAAAACAAACAATCATCGGAATAGCAAATGGGCCGCACTGTTCGCAGTGCGCAGACGCCTCGTGCGCACGAACCGCTCGGGCGTTGGAGGCGTAATGTCTGTCGGTCAGTTTCAGGTCATCGCGTCACGTAATTCGCGTGATTATTCGCACCGGGAGCATGCGGGTGAAGCTTCGCTTTAACAGTCAAATTTGCACGCTGTCAGTGATGTAACGGGCTGTCGAGAGGCGTCAGCATGCGATTAATGGGACAGACGAGCTGAAGTTATTCTGTGACAAATATTCACTCGGACGGAGATGGTGCATTCGGTCGCATAAATTCTGTCTCCCACCCCCGATCCAGGCACAGTCCCACCGCCGAATATGGTGATTATGCTAAATGTCGCGACGCGATCGTTTTGCTTGAGAGACGGGACACCAACGCACGATCGGCACGGACCACACGCGCGTCACACCCGATCGCGGGACGCGATCGCAACCAATCAATAACGCATTTATCATCGAACGCTTTATTTTACGATTATTGAAAAATTATTCCCGTTCCCGAACGGTGTTGCGGTTTCATCGCGCCCATCATTTGTCATCAATCACGACCGGGAAGAGGACGGCGAAACCTTCGAACCTCAAACTCCGGCCAGCTCGTCAGAAGCATATTTTATCCGATCTTTTTCCCCCTCACAATTTAAACTAGACGATGAGAGGCTTTCTTATGCTAAGCGTGTACGACCGCGGAGCGTGATCTCATCGTACCGCAACGGAGACGATCCTCACAGGCGCAGGAGTGACGACGAAATGTCATAATTTATGAACCATTTCGGGTTCGGGCTCGTGCTCGGGGTTGGAATAATCAACCCACCAGAAACTGGGATGTAGCAGGCAAAAGAAACAGTGTTCTGCAGCCAAAACGCAAATAAGGCGAAGAAATGTATAAGCCCCTAAGAATGGGCTGAGGAGCAAATGAATTGTTCCGACTCGCTCGTTCGGGACCGTGTGCCCGTACTTAACACAGCCGATCTCGTGACATTGTTCGGGACGGGTGGATTTAAAAGTTATTGAATGCCAACATTGATACAATCGTTAAAACGATTCGGCCCATTAAGCCGGCGGCGCGTTCGATTTCGTCTCCAGCGAGATGATTCGGGAGGATTCAACGTCCACGTCGACGACCTCGGCGACGAAGACGACGGCTGTTGATTGCGTCTGCCGGCCGAAATGAAGTCATAACTTGCTGATTGCCGTCGTAAAAATGGGGCTTTTACGTCTAAGGTGCGAATATTGTATTTCGGAAGTATCAGCTTGCGTCGGTACGGGTGTTTTTCTTTTTTTTTCTTTTTTTGGAGGTTGGTATCCTCTTACTCTTTCTCGTGTGCACGAGCGCGTTTTGTTTGTTTACACCGCACGATAATCGTGCATCAAATGGATACGTATTTTAATTGACCGATTAAACGTAAAATATCGGTCTGACGAGGAGTTGCAGAGAGAGGACATTGTAACGGAGGTGTAATAAAGGTAAATTTCGTGGACGGTAGTATATGATTCGCTTTAAAAATTATCGCTAATTGGTAAAGGTCAAACGTTTGCGGAAGCTGCATCGATTGCAATATCGAAGCATGTGTTGTTGGGTATTTAGCTGGACAGCGATTAAAACACGTTGAATTGAAATTCAATATTTACTACAACATTTAAGAATTGAGAAAGTTTAGAAAAGTAACTTTCAGTATGCATTGATTGAAAGGGAATTGATGGAAAAGGAAGATTCGTAATTATTAAATATGTATGTTGTCGATACAAATGCTTTTTTTAACCCCGGATCGCATATGTTCAAAAATAGTTTCATTATCATTAGCTAAACATACTGAATTGAAGGAATTCTCATATGTTTTGAGAAGAGATATTTTTTTTAATTAAAAAAACTTAAATATTCTACACATAAACTAGACAATGAAAGACAGACGAATGGGCTGTCAGGTAAGTGATAAAATACATGTTTGGATAGATAGGCAAAGTCGAACATCCTGCAACTAAGGATATTAATGTGTGTGCCACTCCTTCCAAAAAGAAGTAAAATATTTGAATACAGAAAAATAAAAAAATGCAAAAATATTCAGATAACCACCAGCAATGTTTTATAAGAACTTACACTAAAAATAAAAATGCTCGAGATAACGGTTGTTTAAAGGTATTAAGGTACTTTTTGTTTCTTCCTTCAAACAGATTGACGAAATGACCAAAAACGTTTTTATAATTATTTGTATTCTTATCTGTTTTCTTATCAAATTCAAGTTTATAACTGACATACAGCTGGATATTATTTTTTATTACCTTTTTTATTTATTAGTATGCCGGCCTTTGTGGCCGTATTGTCAGTGCCTAAGTGCTTCCTCCCTGTAGTTTTTATTTTTATTTTATTTCTTTTTTTTCTTAATTCATTTCAATTTTATTATACCTCCGATAGTTCAACCGACTTTAATATCACGCCTAATTGCTTTAATGACACAATTTTGTTGGTTTCCTACTTACATTCATTGGTTCACTAAAAAAGATCGCTAAGGATATAGAAATGAATGATTGTAATTACAATATTTCATTGAAATAATTCAGCAACGGAAAAAATACCGTAACGAACGAAACAAAAAGTCTTCTTCAAACTTTATTATAACTTGTATCATCTTCATGGTAGGCATGGAGTTACAACAAACTCCTCTAGAACAACATCACGATTCGATAACGGTCAATAAATCT
The DNA here is from genome assembly GCA_000349145.1 of Anopheles dirus. Lineage (NCBI taxonomy): Eukaryota > Metazoa > Arthropoda > Insecta > Diptera > Culicidae > Anopheles > Anopheles dirus. The sequence goes on along the minus strand of KB672791.1, from coordinate 2,159,963 downwards.
CACTTTATACTTGAAAAACCCTACGATCAACGTGCACATTATACAATTTGCACCGACATCACGCAGCACTGCACATGGCTCGGCAGGCCATGTATACTGCACAAGAAAATGCTCATTCCCATACGCTCGCCATTAGCGCTGAATAAACATGCCCACCGGAGGGGTTATGAAAATGTTGTTCACCATGCGCTTATCCAACTGGTGCACATGCTTTCCGAGAACGGCGAGAGGAGTAGCCGTTCAAAAACAACCACTTTAGCACATTACCCTGAGACGAATAGCGAGACGAACCACTGTCTGACGGTTGCCTTCACCGCGTTTGAAGGATAAGTTCAAGTATTTTTTTGATCAACTAAGCAACTTCATCGGGACGAGCTGCCACCAACGTCTGGGGCGGATTTTATTATTCATCGAAACAGTTACGCAGGTCTGAGGTGTCTGTGTTTAATTCAATAAAAACGGTATCAGAACACCTTGGGATGGGATTAGGATTGACTATTCATTTCAATCCAGTGCATGTGCTGCTATTCTGCGTAAGGTTATAGCGTCAAGAAGGTGGACGCCTTACAGCATTTCATCTCCCGTATCGTTCGTACACGATCGTCAAACCTCAATTTCGGGCATATCAAACCGTCATAGGTTTCATTGGGCTTGGAAATTGATTTGCTATGGAAATTTGCGCCCCAAATGTACACCTATGAGTGTCCATGAAATGAGCGCGAAAAATCGGTGCGTCAGCACACCACCACAACACACGTTGCACGCGGGCAGCCGTTCCTGCAGCCGTTAAAAATCCGTGGAAAATCACACGTCCTGAAATCGATTTTCTCGGCTCCTTTTTGGTGAGGAGCACATCTTCTTTTAATTGTCACGTCCGTACGTTGGGCACAATGCGAAGAAAAGAATATCCTGACGACATCTTTGCAGGAGGATGCAGGCTGCAGGAGGATTACAACAGGGACGAAGTTTGTCATACACCACCGGTAGTTGACTCTTCACAAAGCGCTCTCGTCCCAAAGGCACGGCGCGGCTAATGCACCGTGACTTCACCCATATCACCCAGAAGAAGGATAACAGTTTAATACGCCGAAAGGTCGCTAATAAGCGTGAGGCCATGTGCAAATTCGGTGACAAAGTTTTTGGGCGCAAATTGAAAAGACGATCACGACGGGAGCGAGGGCGAACCTAAAAAGCGCTAACCCCAAAAGACGGGTTCCGTGCCGGCGATTCGCTACACTTATTCGTAGGTGTCCTATTCTTCTGCCGTCTGCCTTTGACGGTGTTGGTAAAAAAAGAAGGAAGCCTCGTCTGCCCGGACGAAGCCGTCCTGCGGCTGCCGTAGCGCATCCCAGTCCTTTCTTCACTTCGCTTCCTCGCTTCCTCGGTGGTGTTGTATTGATGCGTTCGGCCATAAGTTCGGTTCGGCCGATTATCCACGGTCTGTTGATAATATGAAGGAAACGCACGAAATTCGAGACCATCGCTTGCGTCGCTCGGGACGCAATGGCCCCTTCGGGTTTTCCCTCCCCGGGGGCGAACTGGCTCTCGGACGCTGGCCGTCTCGTGGTCGTCCTAATCGAGCCTCTTTTTTTTTTTGAGCGTTTCGACCTCTACTTTCGGATCCTTTTTTTCCCTGTGCGTTGCTTCCTCGGGCAACACGATGCCACGGACGACGGCACGACAACACCCAGCGCGCACACCCGTTCCGAGTGAAACTAATTTGCCATGAAAATCGGATGTCAATCACGGGCACAAGGTGCACGTATCGGCAGTTTTCGGCCCAGACAGTGTCGGCGTGGCATTGTGGGTCATATTGCGACCCCATTTTCCGACCGGAGCGCGCCGATCCCGAGTGTGGGAATCGGATGGCAGATGATTTTTTTTTTGTGTGGAGATTGTTTAGCCGTCCATTAATGTTTGGCACACTGTTTGATCAGATGGGTTTCGGTCGGTGTAAAGAGAAAAAAACGTCGTGGAACTTCTTCTTTTATGTTTTATGTTCATAAATAATGGTTTCGCTTTAAGCAACCGGGACATTCGATTGGGCACGCTTCAGGACAATGGGAAAGGTGCGTTTCAATCGCCATTCAACGTTTAGCATGAAACTTAAACACACATCTGATTAAAGCATGAAAAGTAACCAATTTTATTGCAGCAATATATTGCCGATTATTGTGATCAAAAATTCGACAAAGGTCATCACTAGATACCATTAACAAATAACTAACAACTTGGAAACCTTGTCGCTAAAGCACAGCGCGATGTTTTCTCTTAAAATTCTGGAAATGAAAATGTCTGTACTGAAGAATTAGAAATTGGAATCATTAAAATTATTTCAGATTTTCATTCCTCATTGTTCTGATTTTAGAGCAACGATCACATTAGATTTTTTATTATAATTTTTTTCTCAAAATGATTTTTTAAAGCTTATTTTATACTTTCAACGAAAATTCTTTTTATTTTGCATTTCATAGTCCATTCAGAATCAGTCCTTTCTTTAAGTAAAGATTAACTTGTTTCTTTTACATAATGTTACGCCTTTTCTGACTACCCTGTTGCGCTAAAAATTGTAATTAAACCTCTTTTGATCACTTATTTTAGAATTAAATGCGCTTGACCGACTAAAGGGCTAGCTATCCAGCTACTAATGATGTATACTTACTTAAGAATAAAAGAGGAAAAAAAACCAGAAAAGCCAGTCAAGAAATAAACAGAAACGTTAAATGACCCAGATTCGGTTAAAATTGTAGTTCAAATTAAGAAGAAGAAGAAGAAGAAGAAGAAGAAGAAGAAGAAGAAGAAGAAGAAGAAGAAGAAGAAGAAGAAGAAGAAGAAGAAGAAGAAGAAGAAGAA
>KB672791.1:2128256-2156930 GCA_000349145.1 Anopheles dirus | reverse complement strand
AGAAGAAGAAGAAGAAGAAGAAGAAGAAGAAGAAGAAGAAGAAGAAGAAGAAGAAGAAGAAGAAGAAGAAGAAGAAGAAGAAGAAGAAGAAGAAGATGTCTCCAATAGTAGGTATTAGAAATTACAGAGCAGACGATGTTAATCGCATTATTAGAGAAGGACGCAATGTTTTGTAGAAGTATCATTTGAAACTAATATTATTTCAGACCGAAAGATACTATTTTCCACTCTTAAATATAAATTTTTTTATAAATTTGTACAATAATTGTTTAATATATTCACTTGTTATGTTCTCATTATGAAACGAATTTAAACATGATACAACTTAAGCAGGTATTTACAAAGTGTTATTCACATTTTAAGGTGCTTAACTTTTACAGCCATCTCATAAGCGCTCAAAACAAAGGAACACAAGCCTCCATCACTTTTTAAACACTGCGTTTATGCCCATCTAATCCCAGCATTATTGTGCCCCATTCGCTGGAAAACGGTGAACAGCTCTACGATCACCTTTTCAGACGAAACGGACTAACTGGCATCTGGCCGAGAGGAGCCGGTGCTCGTGCGACGAAGTATCAATCCATCAGCAATTCCTGCTAACGATTCGCGGTCCCTTCGTCTGCATCATGCCCCCCCCCCCCCTCTACACCCGGGCACACACACACACACACCATAAAGGCGCCGCATCCGAAATCGTAATCATTACGACGAATCTTCGCCGCCCAGCGGCAGGCGCGCCGCCGACTGAGGCCGCTCCTGAAAAGCTGATCTCCCGTGCCGAACGCGCGGGTATTGTGCCATCGATCCTCGCCTCCGTCTCGTTGATCACACTCTCGTCAACAAGAGTGTGCCTCCAGCCGGAATACGTCAGCGGCCCGGTCATCAGCACGAGGAAATTAATATTAAAACGGCCATCCATCCACCGGCCCAGCGCACCGGCCATCCCACACCACCTTCCGGGCCGGTATAAGGTGCCGCTGCGCATTAGGAAACACGCCCGGGAACGCGGCTCGGTACACTAATAATGTAGGCAAAACCGAGTCACCGACCACCGGACGCCGCCCTTGAGAATGTATCTCACACCGCGGGCTTCGTCTAAGGCGGATTTTGGAACCGGGACGAAAAACTAATTTACGCCGATGGGCCGCCGGTAAGCCGCGAAGAAAAATAGGAACGGACGCGAACTAACGAGCCCATCGCGCCCTGTCCCGCAGGGCTGATTACCGATTCGCTTGTTGCTCTTTTTTTTCTTTTTGATTTCGCACCTTACGCCGTCCGTCAACGTCTAGTCAACGCGTCCGAGAGCGCTTTGCCGGTGATTTGGCCGACTCCCGGGGGCATTTCGGTCGCTTATTTTCGGTAATACATTGGCCCATTCTCCGCACTGCCATCACCTGCCATCGCCTGGGCGCGTTGAGTATTTAGAGGTGTTTTTTTTTTGGTTCGTGTTGCCTTACGCGGATCACAAACAAGCATCATGATGTTGCATTCATCAACTCCTAAACGGATGGGAGTTGCAAGCGTTGCAAAAAATATATATGATTCCTGCAAATGAAATGCATATCACACTTGGGCGTGAAGAGAGCGAGAGAGAGATAGCGAGCGAGGAAAAAAGAACATGATGCATCCTCCCCACTGATGAAAACCCATCAGCGGAACCCATTTAGCTAAAAGGGAAGTAAATTTATTACCCCTGAAAAAAGGCATTCGATCGGCGAGTGAAATCGAAAGCGAAACTCGTGCCGCTGCTTGTGCCTGTTGTGCATCGTAAAGCGCACGGGCCGCAACCGGGCCGTGTGATCTTCTAATTATCGATAGGACCCCCAAATTATCCGTTCACACTTGCATTTTCGGCCGGATCGGGACGATTATATCGGTCCCCCCCGGCAGGCAGACTGCAGATTCGTGGCCGGCTCGTGCAGACAGACTCTGCAGCGGGATGGGTACCATAATTCCTGCACTCGGCAACAGCACAAAAAGACAACGGCCCGCACTCGGTACACGATCGATCGTGCCTTCGATCGAAGGAGTGAAGTGGGTAACATTCAAAAAAGCCTGTTTTTTTTCGGCTAAACCCGGCGACGACGGCTGGTAATGGCCACCCGAAAATCCCGACCCAACGCAACGCGAAAGTGAGTTGTAGAGTTAATGCGATAAAAGATGGGATAAGCGATCATTTTCGGCTTAGTGGCCAAGTGTCGATCGTGTGATAGGGACGCGATCAGGCACGGCCTTATGTGTTGAGTTTTTTTTTTAGTAGGTGATTTAATGATACCGTATCTGACCCGTCGGATTATCGTAAGGGTTATCATGATATTTGAGTTCAGCGACGAGTCAGTTTATGTTAAAACAAATTATTAGAAATATATAACCTCAAACTGAATGAATCCGACTCGAAGGACCAATGTTGCATCGAAAAAAATAATTTAAAAGCATAATAATAAATATTTCAGATACATATGCGATTTTAACCGAACAAGCCCGAGATAAGGCCAAATTACAGGGAGGAAATGAGAGCAAAAATGTCGGGCAGTGCACTTAGGCACTGACAATACGGCCACTAAGGCCGTCATACTAATAAATAAATAATAAAAAACATGCGATTTGCTTGTAAGTCAAGTAATATACTCAGTTTCTAAGACCAAAAATGTTAGTGAATGTATTTTGTAAAATTAATAAATAAATAATTCAAATTAAATCACTAAAAATATTCCGATATGTCAAACTAACTTGTAGGAATAAAAAATACTTAGAAATAAACAAAAAACAACAACTTATTTTGTATTCAAATGTCCCCCACTAATAAACTTATCTTATCCAAAACGTCAAATGTCAAATGTGTCGATAGAAAATGTTACAGAGTAGTATAAATGTGTGTTAAACTTTCAAAAGGATTGACAACAATCAATTATTTCTATATTTATTCAGATACTGTGTGGCACTATGGTAGATCTTTTCTGGCATTTCTGAACAATACAAAACATCGGCTCAAACATTGAATGGAGGTAAAATTTCTGACCCAATCTACACTACCTGTAATATTCCTTCCATCGCAAGGAAACACACACATTACTTCCTGTTCCAACACACATTTAACCCTCTGAACCGAACCAATTCGCTGCATTGTAATGATTAGCGTTAAATATATCGTTTGTATACTTTTCTGCGAAGGTAACAGCAGTGTAAGGCAACGTATTTCTTTACACAATATGCAACAATATAATGCCGTTGCATTGTACTGAAAATTGTCTTATTAAAAAAACACACGGGAGGCAAAATAAAATCTCTCACGACTCGGAAGCTTATGAGCTGTTCAGCTGCAACAAAGGCATGCCTGCCAGTGGCTAATTATTGATGCTGTCTGCCCATCCTTTACTGCCGGCCACCATCAACGTAAACAATCGATCGCCGAATCTGATTCAGATGCATTCACGTGCCTGCTGTTAATGCTGACGCTGCTGCACTTCAGCATCAGATTGATGGACCGTCTGTGTTTGCAGCTGCGATGCATTTGTGCACGTTCGTGGCGTTTCGGTTATCGAACCCGGCTGCAGAGCCGTATTGCTGGGCTCCGCTAGCCTCCTGGCCCGGAACGACATTTTGCGAGTGCAAAAACGTGCCCGTGCTTCAGATTCGGATTCAAATATTTCGCTTTGAATGTTGTTACGCCGTAATTATTCTCGCTCATGTTGGACCGAATGTCATCTGGATCCGAGAAGACCGTCATCGCCCACTGTCCACATCTGGAAGGCATTATTCGGCTCGCTTTTATGGGTGCAAATGAGGCATCGAAGCACGGTGCCTGAAGAGCGGGAGAAAGGCACAGCGAGACGGCGAGAGAATTTCGGCGTTCGTTCGTCAATTACCGAAAATGCCATTTAGAAATTTAAACGTACACGTAATGAGGAAAGTTCTTCCCATGCATCCTTTTTTCTCCCTCTGATTGCCTCACATTCGCTTCCTATCCGTGTTCGTTTCGCAAGCAAGCACGCAATCTGTCGTTGGTTGAACAGTGCGTACGGGATGAGATTGAACTATCAACCTTCGACAGCAACGTCCAACTCATCAACATACTGTTTCCTGCTGCAATATGTTGTGCGAACGAAACAGCCTTTTCACACATTGTGTCTGCTGTGGTTTCCGAGGTTCAGAGCCCAAGCTGCCGAACAGATTTATGATAGAAAGTTTGGCAAACGCTTTCGTCCTGCTGGCGAGGCGGATTGCGCCCGTGCGGTTCACGACCACTTTCTCACACTTGCCCTGCGGATCGATGAACTCGAGCGATCACTTCAAACAGACCAGGCCGCAGCTGCCTGATACAAGATGTAATGCCTTATTACAAGCGGTAATTGGAAGGATTATTTTCGTCCCCGGTCTCCTCACGTCGGCTGCCGTCTGAGCGAGATTCTGCCGCTTTTGATTTGTGGTTTCCGATGTCCCGGCCGATCCGGAAATGGATTTGGTAAAGCTTTGCTTGGGTCCAGCCGGTCTCGTTCATGTGTATCCCGCTGACAGCATCCCTGTGAGGACCAGGGTGAGGCGTTTCACACTAGCATTCGTGTGAAGATATTGAAAAGAAATCGAAGGAATGTTGTGCTGGAGTGTTATTCCAATAGGATTTGTTTTCAGTCTAATTGGAATTATTTCGTCCTGGAATGATTCATGAGAATTGAACGGTTGGCAAATAGAAAAATAAAACGATACGATAGGTGTTTGTAGGATATGATTTAGAAATATAATATACCAAAATTAACGATTTATTTGTTTTTTTTTTTTAAGAATAGTGTTGCTCAATAAATTTTGTCTTATGTTCTCCAAACTTATCCATTACAATATTTTCCATTGCTCGTAATGTTATTTCACTATTTTATTGAAATCCAATCTTATGTCTTTCCTTGATTTCGATTATAAATGTTACAGATTTATAAATTTATAATGTTATAGAAATATAGTTATATTAGTTATACATTTATAATGTTATATTATAAAACTATTATAAATGATAACAAATCAGTATTATTTGTTGTTAGAAAAACTCTCTTTCGATTCTCTATAACTAGCGTCTATGCATCTCCTCTCGTTCCAATAATAATTAATTAAATACATATATCCCACCTCTGACTTCAAAAATTCAAATTACGGAATTTTGAAAAATCTGTAAAAAAAAAATTAGAAAAACATGTAAAATCTACATTTTTGAAAACTTGCAAAGCAATAGAGTAAAAGAAAAAAGTTGTTAAAGGAATCTAAGGTTTTAGAACTGATAAAATTAAATTACGAACTGACGAGACTGACGAGAAAAAAAACACATTATCGTAAACTGATCAAACAATTACATAGGTGGGTTATGTGAAAACATCACATAACTATTTACCGTTTCATCGCACCGTTCCAGATTTATTCTAGTTAAGATTTTGCTGACAAATGTTAAGAAACCCAGAAATAAATAAAAACATATTGTAAAGACTGTAAAGATTCGGAACCAAACTGCCAAACAGTTTTGGATCGGTCCAAACTTCCTTTTTTATATGTCACGGTACTGTCCTACAGAGCAGGACATAAAAATTAGGCTCGTTTTTTCACCTGCCACCAAGAACCAACTCGTTTACACGTCTTTACCTCACCTTCTCACCAAATCTGCCAACTGCCACCTTGCCCGAACAACAGCAACAACAAAAAATCCTTCCAATCGATCCACGGAACGCACGACGCACGACGCAACGGCACGCAAAGCACCCAAATCGGCTGCTGCTCGTGGTAATAGCAATAAAAATGATGATAACCATAACAATAATCCTTCCTCCTGGCAAACGTCCCACCGGACCAGACCGGCGGGATTGATCGCAGATTAATCCCGGATCCCTTACCGTATTTCAATCGATCGCAACCCTCCCCTTCTCCACGCCCCCGAACAGGCCTCGGAGGGTTCTCGAGCAGCACACACACACACACACTCGACGGGGGGGCCGCCTAGCGTGTCCAGCGAGATGGACAGAATGCCAACGAGCCGACCGTCTGCTGCACCGCCGCTGCCTTACTGGAAAGGATTTATGTCGTTGGAGGCGGCTTTCCCACTCCCAGCGGTACCGCCCGTCCGTCCGGTGAAGGAGATGCAGCCAGCAGCCGCAGCCGCAGCAGCAGCAGCCGCAGGAGCAACAGCTTGAGAAGGCAGTCCCGTCCCGTCGACATTTCGGGTGAGGATTTGTAAACATACACCACCACCGGCCGACGACGACGACGACGACGAAAAACTCAAAAGCAAGCAGCCACGCTCGATCGCAGACGCTGGACCTCCCGCTGTTCGAGGAAATTGGTAACGTGGATGTAATCGAAATAAAACAGGTCTTTAATGTGTCGCGTTTCGAACACGTTCCGCTCGCCCGAGGGCTGTCTCGCTTCCCGGGAAGGTGTCTTTTTTATGATCGTTCCGAACGCGATGCGCGACCAGCGTATGAGCTGGAAGCGGAAGGGAACCGTGTGTGTGTGTGCCACCACTTTGCTCGACGACTTTATTCTACGCGCTGTAAATGACCAGCGTGCGCAAAAAAAACACACACACAACAAAACGATTTCAATAAAGACGACCACCTGCATGTGTAAAGATAGCACGTTTGCTACGTTATCGAAAATGTAAAAACTGGCCGGGGCAACAATTTGTTTTTGTGAAGTTAACAATATTTAAGATAACACTGATGAACCCATTAAAATAAATTTTATATGGATGGTATTATATGTTCTACAGCTTATAAACGTTTTTTTTACTCCAGATGTTTTCAAATTTTTTGTCAATATTCCGAAACAACATTTTTTTTTGAAAAATTTGAGCAAAATTTGGAAAAGTAAAATGGAATTATTTTTATTTAAAAAAACATTAAAGAAAATCAAACAAAACAGTCAGTTTAATCTTCAAGAAATTTTAATAACAATCAATAATAAACATCTTTCAAATGTTCAACTGTATATTTAATGAAAACAGAATATTCTGAAGAAAAATAAATAAGTATAATAGTAGAACTAAGAATTTTTTATAACAATAAATAATAAACATCTTTCAATTGTTGAACTGTATTTTTAATAAAACATTTTATAATTTTGAATAAAAATCACTTCCAACTCCAAGATCACCACTCAACTTGTAGGAGTTCAGAACAACTCCTACAGGAAAGTATGATCCCAACAACGATCCTGATTAATCATTTTCGCGAATTATAAAAACTGCGAATTTATCTTATTTGTTTGGAAATTAAATACATCTCTAATATATTTAATTAAATATATCGATTAAAAAATGCAGACTCACTCCAAATATCGTTTGTTTGAAATGAGAATTAATTACAAAAACAAAATTAATATGATTTATCGAAAACAATACTTAATATTTAATTATGCAACGATATTAAAATTTCCTATGATACCCATCATTTAAATCTGCAATTAAGACTTCTCCACACCAAACAGAACGCCTTCTGAGAAAGAATTAAAAGTTACTCGATACACAAAACGAAGCGAAGTGAAGAGCCGAAACCCCGGTGATGAAATTATATCCCGCCGATAAAACCGGGCACCTTCGGACAGCACCCTTCCTAGGATTAACCCATCTCAATAGCGCTCAAAATCAACAACGTGACGCGCTGGAAGTCAGTTTTCGTTTGCCTAAGCTGCTCGGCTAGAGCCAACACCGGCCAGCCGTCGGCAAAGATAAACCCAATAAAGATCTCTCGCCGGCCAACGCAATACGCTACCGCTGGAAGCGACGGTGGTGCTGCTGCTGCTGCCCCAGGAATAAATCATGCTGCCCGGGCGAGTTTTGGAGTGGACGCTTCTTCTGCCAACGTTTGACCCCAGACCGTTTGGCCCCAGTGTCAAGGGTTACTACAAATAAAACGAAGATCGATGGGAACGGGTTTACGGCTGCCTGCTGCCCAGCACAACGTGAGAAAGTGTTCGAAGCGAGCGATGGATGCAACACCACACACGAAAAAAAAGCAGAATCCGATAACTAACCGGTCCGGTCTGGAGTCTAGCGTGGCTGGCGCGCGCCATACATCCACGCTGCACGGAAAAAGGATCGTCCGAAATGGCACTGACAATGGCTCAATTTACGATGGCCCCTCTTGAGCCAGTGCGCGTCGGCGTAAAAAGCGTGCACGCGGGCTGGCTGCTGCGGGCTTGCTGCCTGGCACGTGTGGAGCGCATCGCGCCGTTCTTCCATAGCAACCGGTCAATCATACGGCACTCACTTGAAACGCAGGGCACGAACCGTACGGGCAGAGTCGCCCGGCCGGGTCGCCACCGCAGCGCGCCACACGACGGCAGAAATTTATGGCCGGGTAGTAATTAAAAATTTACATATTAAAGCGAAACATGACGGGACGGTGACAGTGATGGACAACCGGGCCCGGCCGCTAAACGGAGGGAGCCCCAAATCGAAGCCCCGGTGTGCCCTTTTTCCCTCTTGGGGCCGTAAAAAATCGAACAAACGAACGCTGGGATCGAAGGGACCCTCCGTAGATGGACAGCGGCTAAACCCTGCGCCGGTTGACCCGGACCCGGACGCCATAACACGAACGTCCAGCGGCAGATCAAGATTGGCCTCGAATGAAGTTGTCCCGGCGTCCGGGGGCGTCCGGTTGGCGCATTTTAATGGGTGTGAAAACGACGAGCGCGCTGCCCTGTTATCGCACCGATGGGATCACGGGCTGGCTTTGTAACGCCACCGTCGCTGTGCCGGCGTGTACCGTATCGGATGCTTCACTGCCGTATTGTTCCAGCCAGCTAAAGGGTGCGGTGCGGGCTTTCCACCCCGGAAGCAGGGCGTATGGGTTTACTTTATTTAAAGGAGCATTTTGTTAAAGCAAGCTATTAAGGTGGTGGAACAAAATGTTGCACCCATTATGTGCCTCCTTCTCCTGCTAAATGCGGAGTGTTCATTTAGATCGCAGATGGGGATAGCCGGTAATGAACGAAAAACGGAGCAATAACTTTAAAAACGTATACAACTTCAGTTAAACACCATTACGTCCGTTTTCCAAAGGGCGTACAAGCTATGGGCAATAACAGAGCAGGAAAAAAATCAATTGAACAGATCAAAATGTTTCATACTACTCGAATTATTTCTTTTTTTTATGTTTTGTTTTCAACACCTTACTAAAATACGAGAAAAGTGTTTCAAATTCGTCTTTTTTATCTTTTTAATAAAAAAATAATTCATTAAAAAAAACAGCACGGCAAACAAAGTTAAATATGAAATATTATCTGTAAATCAAACCGAAACCTGAAATAAACCCATAAAGCATGTTTTAATGTTGGTAAGAATGACCAGTTAACTATGAAAATTAAAGTTTTAAATAAATTTTTGATTGGAATTGATTGGAATCAAACAGAAACCTGAAATAACCCTGTTTAATATTTAAATTTAAAGTAATTTCATTTCATTTATTGCCGTTATCTGGCCAATCGCGGTATACATAACATAAATTAATAAACTACAATAATTGCAAGAATTGGGTACAAATAGTTTAGGAAAAATAGAAAGGGAATGAGCTCGCGGAACGGATGAATTCAAAATGAATATCATTATTATAATGAATAAGGACATTAAATATGAGTAGCAAACTGAAAGCCAAACGTTAAGGTCACAAATACGATATCACAGCCAGTGAAAATTACTTCAAACCCCATTAAGCAAGTTTTTAATGTTGGTAAGAATAACCAACTTTAACTATGAAAATTAATAGTACCAAAAATTTAAAATGTTTTAAAACTTTAGAAAATTATTGAAAAATCGTAAAACTTTGAAAACGCATGCGAAAAAAATGTAAAAGACACCTACTTTCGTTTCAAAAGACTCCAACGCCCGACATACGAACCATAAGCGACGAACCTTAGCTAACGCGCTGGTCCTTAGCCAAGCTATCCTCCGTTAAGCTGCATGACAGAGAATGTCTCATTCGATAGCATCTTTACGCATGGTTCATATGTGGAACGGATGGTACTGTAAACAGGATTTAGGTTAATCCCCCACACAGATTTCCGTACAGAGTGTACACACAAAGATTCTGTGCACATAAGGCTTAGCTAAAACCAGATTTAGATCTTCTACTTTAGATAACTGATATATTATCCTGCATATGTAGGGCACGATGGGTTTGTTTGTGTTTCATCAACGATAGCTATGGTTCCATCAGCGATAGCACATATGGTAGATAAATCATACTGGCGTAATTAACTTGTACCTTCAGCCTACGGATATATGAAACAGATAGGCGACTGAGCGCCTCATCTGTTTATCTATCACACACAACTATCACACCCATATCCAATATGCCATGACGCACCGTTGTTTATCGTGCCAATAATCAACAACTGATCAGTGCACCGATGGGCTGCGCGTGCAGCCCGACACACCGTGCGCACCGAATGCGCTTTCAAAAGCATCCTTTTGTTTGCAATCGCTACCAAAACACCCCCAGGGACCGAAAGGGTCGCGGCAATAAATGAGATCGCACCGTGGCACGAATTTGGGCCACCTTGACTCCCGGGCGGCCGGTTTCGTTTCATGCGTTTCGTTTCTCCTTCACCTTATTTTTGCACACAAAAACACAAAAGCACACCCCGATATAAGCCAATCGGCAAATCAATCCCGCAATGTTGCGTTTGCGGCTTGCACGGGGGACGACCAGACGCTCCGGCCATTGCCAAGAATAAGCCATTGCAGCCCATTGGTTCATATCAATTTACCGAACGGGCCCCGGTGTTTCGGTACGCCTTTTAAGTTGTCAATAGAGCGCCTCGGTGCGTTTTGTTTTTATTTGTGTACGTTTCGGGCTGCCCTCCGTCGGCCCAAATTCTGCTCCATCCCGCTCGGGCATCGGTAGCCGTGGCGGAAAGATGAATTGTTTTTTTCTCTCCTTTTTATTTTACTTCAATCAAAACCATAACGGTGACCCCGTGCGAAGTACCCCGAGGAAATAAAGCAAACGAAACGGCGAAAACGGCACCACAGAACCAATCCATCTCGTGTCTTTTTTGTCCATTGCATTACTCGGATCGGGTGCCAGCCACACGCGCGTCCCTTTCGTGCGGGTTGTTGGGGGAACGACAGATTGTTGCAATGTTGCCCTGCGTCTTTTCAAACAACGAAACGTTTCATATTTCAGTCGGCTCCGTCTCCTCCTCCGTCGCTGCCTTTATTCACGTTGCGCATCTTGCGCACACGACAGCAGGAGCAGCAGCGCATTTTTGGTTCCACCTTAACGTACTCCTTACACAATTAGGCTGTAAATCCTGCGCTCAGCGTCGTGGTGCAGCTTTTAATCTCTCCTGCTCCTACCTGCCGGACCTGCCCGCCTGCAAAAGTCCACCATCTTCTCTGTCCCTTTACGATCGCTCTCGCTCTAACTCCTAGCAAGAGGACGGATATTTCACCTTACCTTTATCTGGTTTTATTAACAATTTCATCTCTCAATTAAAGCAGATCGCAAACAACATCGAAATATTTACACAATAACCATGCCGGGTTGAATAGCCCAGAGTGTGTGTGTGTGTGTGTGTGTGTGTGTGTGTGTGCAGAACATAAAACAAGGATACGAGGGAGCAAAAATAGGCCCTCGAATAAATCCTCCTAAAGTTCCCATTCGCTACCCTCCGGCTTTGCACCTTGTGGTCTTTGCGAACAGTGATCTTCTCTCTCGTTCTCGCTGCCCCGAGGGCGCAAATGGTGCCGGCCACCGAAACCGAAGCAGCCGATCCTGTGAAAGGAAAACAAAAGCCGGTGCAACCACCACAGGAGAACGCTAGAAGCGAGCGCTGCTCCTTGGATCGCGATCCCGTAGGATCAAGACAAACCCGGAGGGCTCCGCAGTCGTACGCGCTCATCCTGGCCGGGGCTGATGCTGTCGATCGTGCGAGAGAGGGAAAAAAATCACACCAAGCACACACGACAGAAGTGAGGCTTTCTTTGAGAAAATCAAGGTGAAGAAAATAAAAAAAGCCCCGATTGCCCCTGAAACCGAACCGAACGCATTGTTCCGTGGGAGAGTAGAGAAAGAATTGGAAATTGGAGGAGAAAAAAAAAACTCGACCACGAGTCCTTTATCCCCAGCGGCTCGATGACTGATGGATGTTTTTTTTGCTCGTTCCCCCTTCCAGACCTCGTTTGGCACCGGATAGAAAAACCTTTTCTCCTTCCTTCGGAAAGGACAATGCCGAACTGCCTGCGCGCGCCAGCCACAGCAACACCGCAGACGATCGGGTGGATCTCTTGGCTTGGATCGGCGTTTGCGCTGGTGAAAGCGCACGCAAAAGCGGAACCTTTTGCGGCCAGGATCGAATGCGTTGCGTTTTTTTTTCTTTTTTTGGTCGGATTTGTTTGGTTGACCGAGGCTAGCAATCTTCTCCCGATCGTTATCAGACCGACGGCTCACGTCTCAAGGGCAAATCGCGGGACGGAATTTCTTAAGAACAACAACATAAAAAAACAGACAGGAAACAGACAGTTGTTTGAGTCTTTGGCCGTAGATTCGTGGATTGTATTGATTTCCATGGAGTAACGGTTTCAGTCTTCGAGAAATGATTGTTAAAGAAAGTAAAACATATCTAAAATTAATAGTTCTAATGCCGACCAATCGGCCCATGTATCTTATTAGAGATGTGTTAAATTGCACACAATTCGGTTTTTTGAAACAGAATAACTATGGAACTCTAAGACAACGATGGTTCTCTGAGTTAAGTTGCTTTTAAGCTACCTTATTTTACAATACAAAAAAGTTATAGCAATAAAACACACAAAAATGTTGAACAAGAGAACGAGAGAATTATTTATAATGAAGCGATACTTATAACTTCCAATGACTACAATAACATATCGAAAACATGCTACAGAAAGTAGAGAAAAATACATCCTTCTTCTTTTTGGCGTAACGACCTACGCGATTATGCCTAGACTAGACTTGGGCCGGTCGTATGGTCCTGTTCGTAAGCGCAAGGTCTTTCACACCCCAGGTTGTGGGTTCGAATCTCAACCGAACCATACGAAGGACGGACTATCCAGGATAACTAAGTCAATGAAAGCCAGAAATGGTAAGCCTAGAGACTTACTTGAGGAAGTCAAAAAATAGTGTCAAAAAATAAGACTTAGTTATTCCTCTCTAGTCGGATTGTCACTTCTTACTAGGGGATTATCATACATAATGAGATTTAGTTTGCTATTTGTAATTAAATTCTGATTTTACTTTATTAATTTCAATTTATTTTAAAAAATACAAATTTACTCAATTATTTAAACAAACAAGCATTGAAATAAACATTTCAATTTTTATGTTATTTTTACAAACTCGATTAGTCGAAATAAACATTATAAAATTCATTCAAATTCAACATTCAAATATTTAAAAAAAACTCCAAAAAGGATACAAATCGAACCCAAAATTGACCACGACAATCAAACCCAATCGCTTAGAAAACTCAACCACCACGGACTCACTTTCTACCAACGAACGAACACACCTGCTTAAGACGCTCAAAATATTTTATAAACAAGCGTTCCTCACAAATGGGTTCCAACTCTGCCGTCTGCCGTCGCGTTGCCGAGCTTCACGCGTTTTAAAAGCATATCACTCAAAGCGTAACGATCGAGTGACGAGTTGTAAAGCGTTCGACTCGCATCGACTCCAAATGGGATCGATTACGGCGTGAAATTGAAACCCTTTTGCGGTGGCGTGGGCTAGAGGTGTGACCATCAGCGAGGCGAGCCGAGCCTTCGCTTAATTCATTCGACTGCGGCAAGGATATCTCCATTTCACGATCGCGAACCGAACCCTAGGCCCGAGCCCGGGTGGGATGGTGTAATGGTTTGGGGCTCGCTCAGGTAAACTGTTGTTTTCGGCACTTGATATAGTTTTCACGGCGAGCTTTGTCGGTGTTGCGAGCCGCGCAGCCGAACGGGGTAGCCGATAAGGGTGCAGCAGCAGCAGCAGCAGCAGCGACGCGGCAGGACCAATCGGCAGCCGCATTCCTAGCGCACCCTCCGGGGAAGGATATCCCATCTTGTAAATCAACCGACATAATTGGAAATTTATAGGGGCAAATCGAACCTTAAGCGGTCGTAAATATAATTGTGACCGAGCTCATTTACGATCCGCTACGCGGTACGACGAGCGGCAGCCCCCCGGGGACGGATGGGTTATAATATTTATGTTATCCTTTCTCCGAGCTTGTCCAACAACCGCGAGAGCGGTAAATATTATTTTCTTTTTTTTAACTCCACGTTGAATAAAATGTTTCTACTTCAAAACTACAAAAAAAGCCAGCTGCTCTAGTGTAAAAAATGATTATGATTATAGTCTCTAGACGATGAAAAAATGGACTTTTGAATCGGGCAGGTTGCCTGCACAAATAAAATGTCCACCCAACTTCGGGTGTCACTCCCGGAGAGCCACTTCTAACGATTTATGCACTTCGGCACTGGCGCACCAGAAGACGGCCGTTTCGAAGAGATGTCGCCTGCGCCTGCGCGAGTGGGAATGAATAAATAAAGCCAGCTTCTTTGCGCGATCGTGCGCCGGCCTTTTGTTGCCGCCGTATGAATTATGCGGATTATGAATTATGAACCAGCCGATCCCTGGGATATGAGCACGGACAGCAGCAGCAGCAGCAGGTGAAAATCGCCTCGGAATCGTTTGTTTCGATGCGGTAAAAAAAGAGTTATTGAATTATTGATTCAATAGACTGCATCGAAAGATTGGGCGCGTTGCAGAGATAGCGCAGCCATAGGCATAAATAACGGGTTCGACAATTTATGGCGGAGTGGTCCATTAAGGAGTTTGGTTCTTTTAGTTTCTTGTTTGGTTTGAGCCAAGCAAGATATTTTTTTATACAGATTTTCTTATATATTTTGGCGTTTGTTTCAAGCAAAGATTTTTTTAATGTGAAATTCAATTCACGTTTATTAAGAGTATATTACTTTTAGGCAAGATTTTTTGTAGAACAAACCACAGAAGAAGACTAGGTTTTCTTCACTTTTGTTATTCTAAAACGCCAATCGAACCAAAACGTTCCAAAACAATTAGAAAAAGTGGAACAGTGAAGAAATGAAGCTATCTTATGGTGAAAAAACAAAGCCCACTGAAAACACCGAAAACCAGCACCCGCTAGCTTTGGTTTCAAACATTGAATAAATAAATATTTTGTGATTTGACAGCAGGCGGCAGCAGGGTAAAGACTCGGAACAAAAAAAAACGCGCCACAATCCGTTCCGAAAACAAAACACCACCACCAGATACCTCTTTGCCTAGGGGCAACACCAGCGGAATGTTTGCCTTTGGCAGCCGCCGGCAGAAGATTTGCTCAAGTGCTCAAGTCTGCCGTTCGGTTGGCAATGCAAACGTGTTGATTTAAGGCCCTGGAATGCCGTCCGTGCAGCTCACTCTCACGCGACACCGGACACAGTCGGTGCACTAAACGGCCGCCGTTGATCTGACCGCCCGGATGCTTCTGAAGGAGGCTCTAAAAGGATCTTCTACCGGAACGAATCCAACCAGCGCGGTCCTTGCCGCATATTTACACTGTTGCCCCTTTTGTGCCCCGCCAGTCGGCTAGGATATCAAAGAGCAGGTTGCCGAACGGGGAGTGTTTTTCTTCTTTTTCGTTGTTAAATAAAATTCTTAAAACAAAGCTTGACGCGAGCAGCAGCTGCACACGCGGGTGGCAGTCTCAGGACTCAGCGTTTCCATTAAAACAATAAGCATGCCACAGCCGGCAGCAAACCTAACCTAAGTTGTTTTCGGGCTCATCAATTTGTAAGTGGCCGTTGCTACTTCAGTAGGCAACTGGTCGGCTAATCGGTTCCGCAACCGGGTCCGCAGATACTGTTGCGAAAACAGAAAAGCCCAAAAACGCAAACAGAGGGCAGCTCGAGCACCGAAACACACACAAATAAAAACCCCGGTGGCATATGCAGCAATCGAGGTGAGCAAAACGATGTGCTAAATGCGTGCGAGCGGCACACAGTGAAAGGGTTGTATCGAGTTTCTTCAGATTAAATAGAACGGAACCGCCCCGATCGAATGGCGTCGGACAGTTACTTTCACCTGCAAAAGGATATTTACGTTCTCCCCGGGGTGGCCTTTAAGGGTGAATGAAGATAGTAGGGATTTTTACAGAGTTTTTGAGTGTGTGATTTTTGTTTTGTTTTGAATAAAATGCATCATAAACCCAGATAGGATTTGAAAAAGTACTAGTGGCCTATTTCACACATATAGCCATAACGATCCATTATAAAAAGTATTAAAAAGTTAAAAATAGCAATTAAATTCCAACTTAATATGGACCAGCTTACATCCATTCTTAAAGATTCCAAGGAGTCACACTTAAGTCTGTACAGTTTAATCTTTGAAGCAGGAGGAATAATCAATAATCGTTTAAACAAAAAAAGGTTTTCAATACTCGAAGCACTTACTTTACCACCGCAAGTTAGACATAACCGAGCCAAATATACTAGAGTGGTAGAGTAGAATCTGTAGCATCCTTGAAGAAGTCCTAAACTGTCGAAAGTCTAAGACCAGCTCCGACAACAATATTGGCCCAGATATGGAGATTGTTTATATCTGACGATTCCCTCAGGAACATTTTTGGCCGCTTGGATGTGGAAGGACAATGGATACAATGATGGCCTCCATTAATTGTTCGACCTTAGTAATGGGCAGCGCTGGTTATGTCAGTAGCATGACAATAGACGACCCATCCCGTAAAGTGCTTTTAGGCCGTCCGTAGCAATGTCCTGATATGTTATAAATTAGTAAATGTAATAGATACTATCAACGTGATTTTGAGAATACAAAGTTATCCTCAAATTTAAAAATGCGATTCTCCTTCATCTGCGATGGTTCCTTCAACTGCTTCCTTCGTTTGCTGTCGTATAATATGACAAACGAAAAAAAAATCTTAAAATGAAGCGAAAGTTTATTTTAAAAACATCAACAACAAAAATAGAGCAATACTCCAACAAACATAACTATATGTTAAGGCACATAAAGTTTAACTTTTCAACCCAAATCCACATGATGACAGTAAAGTTTCACAATATGTATTCAATTACAAACACCATCGGTCAAACGTACACCTCTATTACGTCTCGTATAGTAAGCCAATATAAGAGCTTTTAATCGGGTTTTGAAGAACTTGAATTGCGAGAAAAGAATTGCCGGCTTAGCGGTAACACCACACTTCAGCCTTATTCTGCCACTATTTACGAACCCAATTCATCTCAAAAACACACTCATTCAACCGGAAATTGAAGACCTCCCTGGAGGCATGATCCTTGCCCTAAACAAACATTTGCCCTGCTTGCAAATCATGCAATATTCCACGTCTGGATCAGCTCCCACAGTTCTCTGGAAGGAGAATCCAACGAACGACGATGAAAATCAGTGGATTGTTCGTGTCTCAAAATAGAGAAACAGGAAATTGAACGAAATTGGCCAATTCTCCCTACAATTCGTACCCATATCCATCGAAAAATACAACACCGGAAACGCATTGATGTCGCAGCACCATGCACCGATCACAGAAAGATCGGAACGCATCCTTGACCATCCGGACGAGTCACGTAGCAACACACGCACCAACCCCGGAAGGAAGGAAGGATTTTGTGTGTTTATTTTCGCTTAAAATTGAAACATAACAATCCCAAACCTACCCCAACAGCGTCCGGGTGTCGCACGGTGTCGAAGGTGTATTCTTCTCGTCCGGTGACAATAATGACATGAGCTTCCTTTCTCGAACGCGCACACAAAAGGGCGCCCATTCTTCACGGCGAGAGATTCGAAGGGCTTGGATGACTTTCTTTGCCACGCAACGCATAAATCATTGTTTATGCGCATTTCGTCAACAATGCCACCAGAAGGGACAGGGACATGCACTCGGCTGATTTTCTTGCAGGATGTCGAAATTGAAATAGAGTAAGATTGAGAAAAGCAAAAGGATCTTCAATCAAATGTGGCTTGTGGTACTAAACAAATAGCACTGGCTGTTTGTTCATTCGTATATGAATATTGTGATTGAATATATACAAACATTGAGGTGAATGTAAATATAAAATGAATCCTTCACAAAAAACAGTATTCAGGAGACATAAATTGATTTACAAATTGGTGTTAAATGCTGAAGAATCTGGTTTTGCTGCTAAATTATGAGAAAACAAAATGGAATTAAATGTTTCAAAATTTAACATAGTTAAAACTACTAAAGAATGAAAGTATGTTGCGCAATACGAAAACATGTTAAGTAAAAACATATTATATACATTGATCGTTGAAAATTTCTTATAAATATAGAACAGATAGAAACAATACCTAACAGCGTGAAAGGAAATATAAAAATTATAGTAAATATTCAGAAAATAAACAAAGGAGATATTCTTAGAGAAAGTATATCAAAATCGAACATTTATTCGTATTTAAACGGTCAAAACTATGAAAACAATCATTAATCAAAAATATGTATATGAAGGATACTGTGCGGAAAATTCCCTTTAAACCCTTGCAGATGATTCCGCTGAAAAAAAAAACAAACAGAAGGTTAATATTTTTTCGATAATTCTAAGCATAATCATAAAATATTGTTTTTACCCCAAAATATGCATTCAACTGATCTTCAACCCAAATGAAATACGATCAGTAAAGTGTAAAAAAAGCTAATTTACGAACCAGATATTTAACAAAAATGAATTGCTTCTAACGATGCGTTCTTGCTTAATCCAAAAACGCAAAACCGATTCACTTTTTTATGACCGGTTACATCATTTAGAATTACTCAACTTAATACAGCTTCACCGCTATCATACCCGATCGATCGACGCACAATATCAATTCAATGTAATCTTAATACAATTCCATCCCATCCCAGCCCATCCCATTGCACCAGGCCTGGGAACGCAGCAAAGAAAGGAGCGAAAAAAGGTTATACCTGTTAAGCCAATTATCGTGTTCCACGATGGGTTGCGATCGCACCGCGACGGGCAGACCACCGCGAGCCAGATGGTACGCGAGCAGCGCCGTCCAAAAACCCATCTCAACGTGACGTGGACGGGACGCCGAAAGGATCAGCAGCAACGCACCAACTTTACGCCCGATTTAATGATCTTCACCCGAAACGACGCACACCTGAAGACAGGGACAGGAGGGGGAAAGGGGTGGGGGAGGTGGACAAGGACGCAACGCGTCGATAAGACTTCCCGAAGGGAGAGATGATGCGTTCCGGTGTTTGCTTTCATGATTAACGTAATAACGTCCGTTACTGTGCGTTTCGTCAGTGAGCTTCGTTCCGCAGAAGAAAAGCTCGATCGAACAGGGCGTACCGGCGCGCTTCACGACGCCGAACAGCATCGTTCCATCATGAGGTGCATTATGTTTTGCGGCTAAATTCGCAAATCACGCGGCGGATTGGCCCGGGCGGTTAACGGGATCCCGGTGTCCATATTACGCAACCCGCCCATTAAATGTTTCTCTCCGCCGAAAAAAAAGAAGCTGCGAGTCACGAGGTCAAAGAGCCGGGATCGAGCGGTTCTTCCGGCACCGGGCATGCGGCACGCATAATCCGCGCGGGGCGCACCCATAGTTACGTTCGAATCTGCGAGCGAGGCGAGCGCAATTTCCGAAACCGACGGCACGAATTCGACCAGCTGCATCGTCCTCGTCAACGGGGCCCCGGACAGACCGCTCATTAAAAAAAAAAAGCGCGCGTGAACGGAGCCGAATTCGGCGGGTCTCAATCCGTTGATCCTTGATTTCGTGCCACTGCTCCTCCGGGCGGGTTAAGTTTGCAGTTAGGGATGATTGGGGCAATTTTGAAGAGGTCTTCTTTTTTTACGGACCTCCGGCCTACGCAGCCTGCAGCCGCCTTTTACTGTAACAGTTCAATTCGTTCGTGAGTGAAATCCAGCTCGATTGAGCTCGATTGGGCAGGAATGGGCCATAGAGTTCAGAACGTTTGCACCGATGATGTGGCCCCAAAGTGCCCGCTTTCTCCATTAGTTCTACGCCCGGTAATTTGAGCCCGAAACAGCCCCTTGGAGGGATTGCGGCCGTTCGAGTGCATTAAGCGTAAACGATATGGGATGGCTGTTCGATGCATACATTTGACCTAATTTAAATGTCCACCAGCGGGCAGCGGGTCGGCCCGGAGGTTTAGGAGGCTGTTGTTTACAAAATATCCCGTTTCAGGGTGAAAGTAGTGAGCGATGCGCCTCTTTTTTAATATTGCACTGATGCGCTTGGCCGCGTACGTAGTAACTGAGTACAATTTGGGATGCATTTGGTAATTTTGGTTAAGTGAAAAAAAGATTAAGGGAGATCAACATCCACCCGGTGGCTCTTGCATCCCGTCCCAGTTAATCCGTTCAACTGCACACGATCGTTATGACCCGCGCTTAATGAAGCCCGCAATCTCAATCATTGCGCTGGATTTCATTTGGCTAAAGAAAGTTTCACTAAATGAATACTGCTAGTCCTGGTGTTTTTCGGCATATTTCAAGTAATAACAGATTGACGAAATCATTTGCAAGCACCATAAAGATTTACAAAACATATATTTTTTTATGTACTGGCACGGAAAAGCATATCTTTTAAAGAGACTAAAAATAAGTAAAGAAAAGATCCGAATAGCTGTGACTTTAGTCACTTTAAATTTTTATTTTTTATTTTCTTACAGCATTATATTGAACAAACGATGGAATAAAATATTAGAGATAGTGAAAAAAATCTAATCTACCAAAAATAAACCCAACAAACAAAAACTCCAAATAACTTATATGTCAAAATTAAACAAGACTGGAAATTAAATATAAATTAAGCTTTAATAGTACAGACAATCAAAATCAAAGCTTTCATTCGTCAAAAATCGTCTAAATTGGAATTGAGTTTGAGTTTCTTTGATAGCATTTGCGATTGGTATTAACAATTTGTTAACATTTTTTATATTTCCAGACATATTGTATAGAAAAACATAGAAAATAGAAAACTGATTACACATTTGTGATATTAGTTGATATGGTTGCTTTTTATGTTATTATGGAAATTTTCGTCTAATTTAGTAAATAGAAAATATCCCAAATGTAAGTATTACATAGTCATGTGCGAAGATCACTCTAGTTTATAGCATCGATATCGATTAACGATCGCCATCTAGAAGTAAAGTATGTACAAGAAATTATAAGAGCATCAGAAGAATTTCATGCGTTCATGAGTGGCATCTCAGTAGGCTCCCTTCAACGTCTCTATTACATTAATTCTCATCCCATCTCATTGCACGACAACTGGAGCGACAGATGAAGTGATCGCTACCCATCCCAGATCATCCTGTGCCGAAGTAAACGAAGCGTTCCTCAAGATTGTCGCACCGCACCGGGACAATTGAAGCCCCAGCAAACCAGCTGCCTAAAAGCAGCATTATCACCCACCAACGAGGCGTAACATTGCACCGACGTGCGATTGAATTCAATTATGCTCTTCCCATCGACAACGCTACTTTCGAGGCGAGGCGCTTCCCCGGTGGCGATGGTAGTACGCTCGAACAAAATCAAACAATCGACTGCCGGGTGTCGGACGGGTGCAATCTTAAGACACTGGACGACAAAGAAGGCCCCTGAACAAAAACCCATCACACTCCCCGGCGGTTCGCCGTTGGGTTAACCATAGCGACCGAACGCACATTCCCAGGACGCACAGGACCCACACACGGCGGGCACACAGCAAGGGTGCGAGCGATTCCCGTGCGCAGCAAGCCAATTTTTTCGTTTCCCGCATGACTTCCCAGCGGTGTGAGGTGTTCGGGGAAATTTCATCAGCCAGGCCGGCCGGGGCCGGCCGCCACAGGATGGCCTTTGTCTGGTCGATTTGTGTTGTACCACAATCCAGCGCCCACACCCTCGCACGCCGGGAGGGTTCGAGGCTGGTCCGCCTCACGTCCTTGTGTTCTGCGCACGTCGCACAGGTCGGCAAGGACGGATTATCCCGTTGACAGAGCGTGTCCTTTGCTTCGTCCAGCACAGTCCTAAAAACGACGCAAGAGCAGAAATTTAAAAAGAGAGACAAATCTAATCAATACAATTACATGTGTTTGCTTGCTCGGCCGTTGGACAATCGTGTCGAGAATAACGCATCCAACGCATCGTCTACCGGCGTGCCATTACCATCGCGAATGAGGTGTAAAGGAAGTCATCAAACGTGCTCGTCCATCTTTTCACAGGAGCAGTGTGCCTTCTGGAACGGAGACAATTCCCAGGAAAATGCGATTGTTCAACAGCCCCCGAACGGAACGAGCAAAGATGTCTCGGCAAGGCAGACAATGCACAACAGCAAAGGGCCAAGGGGTCCAGCGGAAAAGATCAGGATCTGGCTGCTTGTCACCTGGTGTGTCCCGCACGCACGGTTGGATGTTGCTATTGTAATGAAGATATTTATTAAATATTTGGATATGTTTTCCACTTCCCTTCCCGGGCCTAAGGACCAACCAACACAAACACTGACCTCCGGTGGCACAAAAGAACCATTCCAGTGGCATCAGTTCGTCGTTGCCCGTTGCACCAATTCCAACGAAAATGTATCCTTATCAGGGCGATCGGATCTTGGCAGCAAAGTTTGGTAACTAGTTGTACCTCACTGATACTATACCCGATCCTTATGGGAAGCTACACGCACTTTGCAAAAATATAAAAACCAAAGCAAAAAACCCAAACGCCCGATGACGTACTTGTGCGTGTGCGCTGGACAGACAGTTGGCTAGATGAAGGATTACGATAAGCGACAGGCAGCGCACCGCAGGATCTGTACCATTGTTTGCCATTCTGCAGGGCACGCTGCACACGCTTCAGGTGTTTTGTTTCGTGTAATGTTTATTTTTGTCCTCGCTCTCGCTGCACGCAGAGCGTTTGGCGCACTAGGGAGCGATGGGCTTTTGTTTTACGCTGGCAGTGCGCGTCATGCGGCTAATGCCGTCGTAGACATTTCGCCTGCACCGGACTCGGGGACCAGACAGCTGCCAGCCTTTCCCCGTCGTGGGCGACGACTTAAGTTCTCGGAGCACGGTGCAAAAGAACAATAGACAGTGGGACGCTAATATGGTTTTTGTTGTTATGCTCATGTGAATTTCCTCGAACGAGATGCTCTCCGAGCGACATATCTATTTATCTGACTAAGGACAAAAAACGCATCATCCGCCTGTGCTTGCTGGCAGCACGTATCGGGCGGCTCTATCTTGGATCGGTTCAGGAATGATAGAGATGTTTCTAGTGCAAATTAACATCCGACATACTTCCATCCAGCGTATCTCGATTGCAAGCTTTTACTCTACACGGAAAGTCTTTCATGAGTGTTACATTTTATCGTATGATCAGGATCGTAGTGCAAATTGAGAAGATTTAAAAGGATTCCCAGACCTACCATGCCGCAAGAACGTATCCCCAGAAAAATGCATTGAATACGTGTGTTTCTTCGATAACTATCAGAGATATGATTCGTGTAGATAAACTGAATGCTATTAACGCATATGAGTATAGTTAAGCAATTAGCTTTTTCAATTGAACGCGTCAATGCTCTTTTTCCTCATCGGCACAACAACCTGAGATGGTCTAGGTCTCCCATTTCTGCCTTTCTTTAACTTGATTATTCTCTTAGCTTTGTAGCAAATTCTGGGATATCTTAACGTGTGGTCCTGCGCTTTATTTTTTTGGATATAAAATAGTTGGTAAGAATTAATATACTTACTTATCGTGTAGATGCAAGGTCGTTAAATCGACCAAAAACTATGCATTTTTTAGAATAAATAAATCGAAAGAACTAGTGAGAACTAATAAGAAATCATAAAGAACAAGTAAGTTTCTGCACATAGTTGCAACTTCAAACATGTTCGAATTGCATTAATTGTTGGTGATGGTAGGAATAATATGGACGGAAAAAGACCACTTTATACTTCGTCAAAATTATCTTGCATATGCATTTTTACAGCTGCTGCATTGTGACTATATCTCCATTTTTGACACTAAGCAAAACAGCGTAAGTACTAAGTACTAAGTAAGTACTAAGCAAACATGATGCCTTTGTGTCAAAGACTCGTAACTGGCAATAACGTTCTGGCCGATAAAGTATGTTTAAGCGCCTTGTTTTGTTTTGTTTGTATGATGTGTTCAAACATTTCGGATAGTTAGGATTCCACGATAACTGAGAATGAGTGAATACATTAAGTTGTGATAAAATACTAAAAACCCTCAATTCATGAAAAGTTGCATAATTTTCTCATTTTCTAATCCAACATAAGCAGAGCAAACACACGTCTTGTTATTTTGTTTCCACTTCTTCCTGCTCAAAACAGATGCTTCTGTTTACAGTTTATTACATTATGATTCGTTCCATCACATCAGTTGCTACACATCGTTCGCTCGTTTAAAGTTACTCTGACAAGCTACATTCGTTCCAGCGTTTCTGTCCTCGTTTCGCTGTCCACTATGGCCCTGTAATAATGTATCCCTACCGTGGTCACAGTAATGATATTTGCATACTACTTTTATCTTGTTTATACACATTTGCCACAATCACGCCACATGCACGCCCAATTGCGGGCGATTTATATGATTATTTCTTTGAAATCAAAACACCTCAGTACAAGAAGATATTTTGCTGCTGTATTTAATGGATACCGTTTATAGATCGTTCAATGTGTGCTTTTTTTCCTTTCTCTGCTCACATCATCAGGGGCTCCCATCATATTTTACACACTACTACACTAGCACAATATTGCCTACCTTTGCAAACCGGTGGCACCCCCCAAAATCTCTTACTGAGTAACGTATTACACTCTAACAGTCGTTCCGAGCACCGGAAAAAGAAGCAGGGTGAAAGAGATGCATACGCGTGTGTGTGTGTGTATGTGGCTTAAACATGCAATAATTGCAATTTTTATACCATCATCAATTAGATGCCCGCATCCCATTTCTCTCCGGGTTCCAGAAACTCCAGCGCGAGTTTATGATTTTCGTTTTATTTGTTTGCTTTGTTGCTTCATTTGCCCTATTCTTATTTATAGTGCCACGGATCGACGTGCACTCTCTTCGTAAGCTCGGCCAGGGTCTGCTGGCACCTTTTCGCGTGCAATCGCTTTCCAGCAACAAGTACAGCTACCAAGCAAACGCGCTGGACAGAAATAAATAACATTAATAAAACAAGAACGAATGGACCAGGCAGCGGAACAGAAAAAAAAAACACCGACGAAGATCACTATCGATGCGACCATTAACGGTAATAAATTATGAAATTGCTTTTCTACCAGTACAAAACAAATAAACGAAACGAACGCCCCAAAAATTGGAGCCACTAAAGCGAACGTGGGCACGGGAGCTCGCACGGCAGAAATCGATAAAGTTATTATAACTTAAATTGCAACAATTTGTTAAACGGTAAGCTTCCGCCGCCTCGCCTACGATCCGCGATCCACCGGTGCATGCAATCTCCGCCGAACCAATGATCAATTTTGCAACGTTTCTGTGTGTGTGTTTTATTTTGCTTTGTAGTTTGTGTAGCTGGTTAGGGACAATAAAACTCTTTCCTCTCTCCATTCTTTCTACATCATGGCAAAGAAGGGCTTGACGTCCTCATCTTTTATATTAAGCCCGCCGTTCACCGCCATGATCGATCGTTGATCAGCCGTTTGAGAAGGTTTGCCTGTGGATTAGTTGATTTTGAATATAAACAAAAAGAATGAAATATGATAAAAACTTATTTGTTATCATTATAATGAATGAGATACGAATTGTGATAAATAAATTGCATTTTTCAATGAACTTATACATGATATCGTTTATAAACACATCGAAATAGAGTAAATGAACAACGACGTCCAAATTTTACGATTATTTTGGATCCTTAAGTTTAAAATTGAGGATTAAATTATATATATTATTCCGCGTAAGGTGATATTTTCAAAAATCTTCGAAACCAAACGGTTTACTTGTAAAAAAAAATCCATTTGTATGAAAAAGCCATGAAAATCCATTTGTATGAAATGTGTTAACTTCCAAATCACGAATGTTTTGAGGTAAAATTGTAACTACAATACCTATTCGGGCCAAATCAAAGCATACTGCGTTGCAATGTTCACAAATAATAAATTTAAGAAATAAAAAAGATTCCTTCGTACTTACAATACTTGTCGTCAGCGTGGATTCGAATGTGGCTGTTCAGGGTGCTCGACTGCCGGAACTGTTTGCCACATACCGAACATTCGAACGGCTTTTCGCCGGTGTGAATCTTCAAATGGTTCGAAAGGGTTCCCGTTTGACGGAAGGTTTTGCTGCAATACGTGCATGCGTACGGTTTTTCACCTGCCAGAACCAAAAGAAGAGGATGCCACCGGAACATGAGTGTGGAAGAGATTAGTTCAATACAAAGTTTCATTATAAAAAGCGAGAACATGAAAAAAGTACTACATTCAGAATAAGAAAAAGTAGTCAAAAGCATCACTTACCGGTATGGATTTTGATGTGATTCGCTAGGGTCGTCGTCTGGCGGAACTCCTTCGGACAGATGCTGCATTTGAAGGGTTTTATGCCTTAAAGACAGAGGTTAGGAACCTATCAGGTCAATATTGTCTAGATGGGAAGGATGGGAAGGTAGAGAGAAGCCGTGGTCACATAAGACGCGGAACGTTATCGATCGTTGTGGTTTTAGTATACATTCCACATTAATTTACGCAATAAATACAGTCAATTTGGTTAGTGCCCTTCAACATCAAGAGATACTATTTTCCCGATTATACAAACAGCATTAGAATAGTCTTCACGTTGCTTATTGCCCGTGCTGCCAGCCAACACCCCGGTACAGAATGGTGCCTGAGTACTTACAAAATTTATCATCCGAATGAATCCGGATGTGACTGTTGAGTGTGCTGGACTGCCGAAACTGTTTGCCACAGACCGAACATTCGAACGGTTTTTCACCGGTGTGTATTTTCTTGTGGTTCGATAGGGTACTCAGCTGCCGGAACTGCTTGTCGCAGAAGTTGCAGCTGAAGGGTTTTTCGCCTGCGGTGGAGCAAAGGTGGAAACAATTAGATCTTAGTAATCGTGGCGTTTTAGCGTGTGCTTTGGAATTCATACCTGTATGAATTTTCATATGGTTCGACAGCGTGGTCGTCTGGCGGAACTCCTTCATGCAGATGGTACACTTGTACGGTTTTTCGCCGGTGTGGATTTTCATGTGGTTGGTTAGTGTGCTCAGCTGGCGAAACAATTTGTTGCATTCGGTGCACGCGAACGGTTTCGAGCAGTTGGGAATTTTCATGCCAGCACTTTCCACCGCCTGCTGTGACATTGGGGCTGTCGTGTGGGGTGGTGGATCGAGTGGGTGTTGCGTGGGAGTCACAAGCAAAACAAATCACCCAAACCCGAAGGGCGAGCGAGCGGGTTTCAAGCCTTCCAGATTAGAGGAACGAAGTCCAACCCAGGCGAATCAGCTGTACCGGAAGGAAAAAGTTCTTGTATTGTTTTGTAGTTCCACTCGTACTGTGGTTCTGTGTGAGTGTGTTTAACGTACTGTCACAACCATTTGGGATTTATTGTGCGATTATTTGCTCACGGTAAAAGCCATACATGAATGTGCTCTAAAGTAATAACACGCAGTAAAGAAAAGCATTTACAAAATTGCTCAAAATTTCATCCCTGAAAAAAGAAGCATTTGCTTGAAAAGCAGTGTGCGCCAGTGCTGAGAGCACACTCTCCGCTTCTGCCCCGATTGCACAAGTGTTGGTTTTGAAAACAAACCCTACCCTAACCCCATTTTCCCACCCCACCCGTTTAGCTGTGTGCTTGGGTTTTGAGCCCAAATTTTCCACCCAAATTCCTTCGCTTCGCCGGGTTCTACCTAGCGTATTTCGTTGCCGGACGCTCCTAGTGACCTTTTGCCTGGTCATAAAGTGGCCAACGCACCGGATTTACACCGAAACGAACCTCGGATGCACACGGCCGAATCGAGTTCAACAACATCCACCGAACCACATGCATAGCTCTTGCACAAGACTTCCAGACACACGCGCGCTGTTTTGCTGGCGACCGACGACGCTGCCCTAGCACATCTTCACTGCCCGATGCCGCGAACGCTTACGCCACCACGGTCCACATCCGGGGAAAAACGGAAACCGTCCACGAACCCGGAACACGCGAAAAAACAACACACTCCGACCCCGTTTTTTCCAATCGGACTTTTTTTTCCTTCCTCACTCCGACATCATTTGACAGCTGAGAGCTGCTGCTGCTGCTGCTGAGCGCAGCGGTGCGCTGGTGTGCGTGAGATCGCGTCGCTTCAGCCGGGTTGTGCTCGGTGGACATCCGCTTGCTATTGAGTGTGACATTTCATGAAACAAAAATACATTAAATTAATTTTATATGAAAGACAGATAGATTTCATACAAGAATACGAAATATTACAATATTCAGATTTCTAGTTTTTTAGTTATAGAGCTCCAAAAGTTGAAAAATCTCAGAAATCGTGCGGTTTTATGGTTTTATTTCAATTTATCATCAACTTCAGCTTCTTATTTCGGTAAAAAGGAAGTATAGAGTCCCTGTTCATCCGTTTGACAGTTTTCATAGATCAGGTGGGCGACACACTAGACTAACATGATTTCAATCGA
>KB672791.1:2112738-2127776 GCA_000349145.1 Anopheles dirus | reverse complement strand
CTCGATTGAAATCATGTTAGTCTAGTGTGTCGCCCACCTGATCTATGAAAACTGTCAAACGGATGAACAGGGACTCTATACTTCCTTTTTACCCTTATTTCAAGTTAAATTATACTTTATTTTGAAGTCTTTTTGGTCACGTCTAATTGGATCAACGATTTGTTTATTATTTATTTTCTTAAAAATATATTTCATGAACCGCAATTGCATGATATTTGAAATGGCCGTTAGCGTCATATATGTTGCATTAAATCTCTTTTCCAGATATGTGTTATAGAACCGTCGATATAAACCGAATTACAAACAAACTAAAAGATTGATTGACTTAAAACTGAGGATTGCTCAAAACATTCTACTTGGTCGAGATTTAATGCCGCACAAGCACACAAATAATTGAATAACTAATTGTTCACATCGAGTTTATCACGTCAAAAGTAAATTAATTTTTTATATTTGGGAACATCAAACCAAAGAAAAGCGTTAAAAAACAATAAAAAATACGGGAGCTGCAAAGGAAGAGAGAGTTCTTTTGAACTTGAATTCTGAAATATAGACTAACAGAGGTGCGCATCCTGGATCTTTAAGAAAAACCGTATGTGTAAAGATTGAAACTTTGCAAACCAAAACTAAAGATTGCAGTTCTTCAAAACAGCTCAAAACTTGCGTACTTGCTCAAAGCCTTGCAAGCACCTAATTACTCGAAAAGTTCAACGCATCTCACTGTGGAAATTATATACTTTGTATCGGAACGCGTCCCGCGTTCATGCCTATCACTAGCGATTTGAAGCGGGCCAATGTCAATTAAGCTGGGGCAACAAATCCACGCGCTCATTAAGGTCACGCCTCGTAAGCACCGCAATTGACATGTTTCGCGAACCAGAACATATGCAGCCGTAACAGAGCCAAAAACCAAACGAAACAATCCAAACAAAAACCCGGGTCCTACAAATGTTACTTTCATTTTCCAAAACCCAACAACCCTCGCCCTCACCGATCGTTTCATCCGATCCGCACGATCCTCCCCGATCCCACCCCGAAGCGATCCCGGCCGGAGGTTTTCTGCACCCCGTCATTCCTGGATGATCAAGATCAACAAACTGCGAACGACATCCGCTTCACCCGAACGGGGCGACCCGAACCGACCGACGTGACTTAATGGCCGGTCATTACCGCGTGTAATTTCTAGCCGGCTGTAGGTTATGATTTCGCAACCTTTCGCATCCCGACCCGGGTCCGTGTGGCCGGATCAAAAAATCCACCTGTTTCCTGTGTTCGGGCGCGCGCGCGCGCGCGCATTTGTGCTTCGAAACTCTGCTCCTCAGGACTCTCGCTTTTGCTTTCGGTTAGAATATTTTAATTTCCCTCTCCAAGGCAAACAAAAGCGCCGCTTCGTCGATAAGGGCCACCATTTGAAATTGGACGCTACAATGAGCGCCCCTTCGGGAGCAGAGCGTCCATCAAATCCGTGGGAAAGCTCCCTGCTCGCTCGCACTCAAGATCAAGATCGTATCCGGGGTTCGTACTTAATGAAAGTCAGTTTAACGATGAAAAGCATGCACGCGAGATGCAAGGTAATAAAAACCCGAGTTCTGGATGGGATGCAGCCGGAAAACCAAAGTTGAAGTTTGCTGTTGGCATTCTCCGTCGAGCATCCATGTCCATTCCACGGCCGCGGCACACCTGCAACACGGCGGAATTCGCCCGAATCTACGACTTT
This sequence comes from Anopheles dirus, assembly GCA_000349145.1. Taxonomy (NCBI): domain Eukaryota; kingdom Metazoa; phylum Arthropoda; class Insecta; order Diptera; family Culicidae; genus Anopheles; species Anopheles dirus. The sequence continues at coordinate 2,126,059 of KB672791.1, read as the reverse complement.
GGCAGCGAAATTGAAAAGCTTTGAAAACAAGCTGGAAGAAACAGAGAGAGAGTGAGAAGGAAGACCCGCTGGAAGCTGTATGGTGTGCTGATCTGTCGTATCACGACCGCATGCGCATGCCCTTCCGGCGCTTGTACACATCCCGGGCCGGGTTCGTTGTCCAGATTGGGTTCGCCCAGAGGTCCCGGGGCCAGGACGCTGGATGACCGTTGCGCTGGTCCGCAGAACAATACACTCTGGGCACTTTCACCCAACTGCAACTACCGGAAAGCCGCAAATAGATTGATGCTCCCAAATCGGCCGCGAGGATGCGTCCGGCGACCGGCGAGCGACGAAAACAACTTATGCAATTATGAATCCGCAACCGCTCCCGGCCGCGGTTAATGTTCGGGCCGGGCCGGGACGGGCGAACGTGAGGCTCGACAGTGTAATTGTTTAATCGCCCGAAAATAAAAACCCCGTCACACACACTCCTCGCGCGTTTCATACCTCCCTCCGTTCTTTGACGGAGAAATTGCGTCCTGCGTGCTTTTGGCGTGCTGCTCCATCACTCGGAAGGCAATTTCGGACTCTTTATCGAGCGCCAATCAGGCAGGCGTCGCGAAGGGTTTGAGGTCTGTGGGGGGCTTGAGGTGTATAAAAATCGAAAGGTTATTCACTTTTTACAGTTAGCCCGGGGTGGTCTTTGTGGCAGGCGTTGGGTTGTGGATGGTAGCCCGCGTACCGGTGCTGGTGTCGGGATGCCACAACATACCGATGACCTTGCGTTGCTGGTACGCTGGGCGCCGGAATCGACGCAATTATTTGACAATTTGTGAAATGCTCCGAATTTTATGAGCTGCCAGGCACGTGCGTGCGTGAATTTACGGAACGCAGAAAAAACTTTCCCTTCTCCGGAGTAGCCTGTCAGGAGCGATTTTCATGTAAGTGTAAAAAGAAAAAGGATTTTACAATGTTAAGTAGGTCTGTAATTGTTAATGCACATGATTTGCAAAAATAAATTAAGTAAAATAACTATGTTTATGTTTTTTTAATGTTGTGTAATTTGTAAACTTTTAAATATGGCACACGAAAAATATATCTTGGAGCAACACATTTATGGTTTTCATTTCAAGAAACAAAAACACAAATTAGTTGAGTAAATTAGGTACGATTTTTTATGAAACTTATATAAATTTTGTTATAATTGACTAGTTTGCTATGTAACTTTGCCGGTTATATTATACAGATCGTGATGAAATTTTGAAGGTATTTTATTCCTAATCGTGGCTAATATCCTAATATCCTAGTATATTTTAAAAATATGTCTTCTTGTTTTGGATATTACCGAATACTGAGCTATTATCAACATTTCGCTATAACCGAATTTACGTTATCATGTGCAACATGATTGTCTGTCAAGATCTTGAGGGTTATAGCTGGTAAAACGTTCCAAAATGCTTGCTCTTAGCTGATGAAATTGTTGAGCAATGGACAATTCGTTCTCCGTCGTCTTTTTTTTGCGCAACCAATAAAGTAAAAAAAAATCATCATATTCATTTAAAGAAGTAAAGATGTTTTTGTTTTACAATTAAATATACCTTCCTTACTTTATAATAAAACTGTATAAAAATATGAAAACCGATGAAGAGCATCGACAAAATGACAAATCCGCAGTTGTTCTCAATGAAATAAACGAATTAAAGGAAATGAATGAGAGTGTTACAAAAAACTTGAACCGATCGATGAAATTACATAAATTGACTTGTTTTGATGTTAAAATGTTATGAAAAACAGCTCAAATTCTTTAAAAAGAGAAAAATAAATGTAAATACGTACTTTTAATCATCTTTATGATTACAGTTTGTCAGTCTACATTGCAAACTCTCCTGATCCGAGGTTTATGTCAAAATCATGTTTTATTATTTAAAGACGTCTGACGGAGTAGCATTCTCAACTGAATGTGCAAGTATTTCATCTTTGTTTAGCCATTACAGACATCGGAAAATAGGTGGAAACACTTGGTAATACAAAAAAAAAGTTTTCTAAATCTGAGATACCGCGAAATCACTGTAAATACAAAGAACAAAAAAAAACAAAACATGAATTTTCATATTAATCTAAAACAATCCATTAATATTGTTCATCTCGGAACGTCACTGATCAGCATCAACAGCATCATCACATCGAAACTAAAAACGTATTGTATCTTTTTCCAATAAATGTTACCTGCTGTGATCACACAACTATGAACAACAAAGTACAACAAACAGAGCATTCGAAAAATCAAATTTACTGCTGTATTGGCTGCGACCAAGGAGGTGATCGAAATTCAGATAGTGTTCTCCCGAATTTCCCCGTACATCACACCGACACACGCTGGCAATGAAACAGCAGAAAACAAAGCCCTCGAAAGGCGCTTTTGAGACAGATGGTCGCACGCTCGCAACGTAATGGGCATTCTCGCCACGGTCAATAGAATTCTACCAAAAAACGGCACCCCATCACACCGCCCGGGTCAGGTGTAACGGTGTAACAAGTTGATGAATTATGATCGCGCCCGGAGACAGCCGGACAACAGAAACCGATTCGAGAGAGAAGAAAAAAAACCGAAACTCATTCGATTGATTATAAATCTTTGCGCTGGCAACCGCCCGACGTAATGGCAGGTTGCCGTATAACGATCCTCGCCCTGGCAGGCGCGCCCAGGACGAAAGGGCGTTTCCCGGGAAACGGTAGATCGGGCCGAACGTTCAATCGCACCTCCTGCAACTATTGGCCCGATCGATTCCGACACCTTTTCCGCTGTTTCTGTTTCCCCCCACGCTTTCGCGCTTTGTTTCGTCCTCGTGGCCATTGTTCATCTCCATTATCGGGCGGGACATCAACAACACATCCCGCACCGAGGTGACATTGTGTCCGTTTGCATAATGATACACCTTAGCGCACCGGGCACGTTCGCCCACGGGCGAAGCGGGGCCGTGTCGCTGGCCGCAGGATATTTGGGCACGGACCCACGGTGCCCGGGCGCACGGGGAGCAACCGGCTGCGACAATGACCATGAACACATGTGGTAGCACTTTTCGCGCGATTTCGCGCACACACTGTAATAAGCGTTTCGTAACATGTTAGCAAATACCCAATTAATCCCGCTTTAAACGTGCGCGAAATGCGCATTTGGAAAGCGATAAACATTGCTCCGCCGAAATGCGCCTCCTTCGCGTGGTCATCGGCCGCACCGGAGCCACTTGCCACTTTTTTCTTTTTTTTTTTAATAAATTTTTCAAACGCAACACAAGGAAACGAGATGCGAATAAAGAACGACCCGCGAACGGCGGAAGCCATCCGGGCTGGTCAATGATTTCCCAAAATGGGCACGGACCGGTGGCGTTGCTCCGGCGATACCCATCGTATTATTATGCAAATGGGTGCACCCGTCTATCAAAGCAGCGCGTTGTCCGCGGGCTAGCGTTCGGGCACTTCAGCCACCGTGCGCTTTCCCGCACGTGGGACCTGTGCATGGACCCGAGAGAGAGGGGATTGAGTTAGTTGAGTAAATAATTTTAATTTCGCCCGTCGCATCGTTCCAGTTTTGTGCATAGAAGGTAGGCTTTTATAAATATTTACTTTTTGCTTGTGTTATTCTTCGGAGAAGCACAAAAAAGGGGGCGTTACAGCAGTGTAAGGGCAAATGTTTGCAGTCAACTCAAATCCACCTAGAGTGTAAAGGACTCTGCTTACTTTAGAAGAGCTTATTATAGTTAGAATTCTGGTTAAAATGTTGGGACTTTTACCTCAGTCAAACTATAGAAGAAAAAATATCTTATGAATGCAAATGCAAATTTCAAATTTTAAACAATTTCCTATTTTGCAAATTTTGATAGCCTAAGGCGATGCAAGAAAATGTCTTATTGAATGGCTATTTTCCTAAAACAAAATAGTGTCCTTGTACATATTTCCATTCGTTACTAGCTGCAACAACAATCATTCTTCCCATTAATTTGAAATTTTATAATGATTTTAACCTTCGTATGTATCAAGTTTGTAGAAAAACTTGGCTAAATATTTTTTAAATTTTAGCTTTATGACTATACAATATTTTTTGTTTAATTTTTTTTCGTCTTTCTTTTTCGGGTTTATTTTTAAGGAATATTTCTTAAAAAGAAATTAAGAACAAAAAACAGAAATATATTGCAAAAAAAACCCGAAGGACGCATAGATGAAGCAGAGTGTTGTAAGCTTGTTCCAAATACAATTTGCTCTTTAAAATAAGTTTAACAAATTGGTATAATATAGTATAGTATAGTAAACCAAATTGTAATTGGCTTTGGATTACCAATAGTTTGATGAAATTAAAACACATTAAATATCCTATTTTTCTACCCACATCTTTCTAGATGCCGTTTGTTCTGAAATCATTCGAAAATGTTTCAAAAGATCCCAAAATATAATATATGCTCTAGTGTTATCAATGTCTGTCACTCTGTCTGAGAAGCACAGCTTACAGCGAACAGGTATGTTTGCATTCAAGGTACTTGCCATCTAGAAGACTTTATTTACCAGAAGCAGTATCTATTCTAATAAATACACTTGGCAATGTTTCATGAAGCATTTAAGTCAAATATAATATTATATCCACAAGTCCCGAGAGAGATTGTTTTCAAGTTTAATTATATATTTTTAAATTGAAACTCTTATACTTCAAACTCCAGTAGTTCTTTATAACTTTACACGAAGAAATGATAAAGGATTGGAATGATTTTTAAAGATCTCGCTGATATTTTTGACGATGACGGGCATAGCATCGTCAAAAATCTCAGCATGGTCTTCAAATACCAATCTAAACTCTTATCAACTTCTAAGCACGTCTTACTCTATGCAAACACTCGCTCAAACGATCACTCGCTCTTCGAACAGCTGCAGCCAGTTCGATCAATCATGCCCGCGCGGAAAATGATTTATTACACGCACATTAAATCTAACAAACGCGTCCCGCTCCAAGAAAGCAAAAGTGCAATTTAAATATTCCCTCTCCGAACGAAAAAAAAAAGTAACAAAAACTAATGGGAATCTAATCGCATCACCACCATCACCAGCGCCCAGTAGGTAAGCGATCGTTCGGGGGTTTCCGCCACAAATTGCAACGCTCGGTCCAGCGCATCGCACGCCACAAATCGCACCGGCGCGGCCCGATCGTCGCATCGCCATTGTCCAACGCGCGTCCAGATATTAATCAAATATTTGCGCGCTTCTTACCGCGAAGCGGGCACTTCCCGCAAACGGGGTGACAGCGCGACTGGTAGCGAAGATAAAAAGCGCAACCCGTGAATGGCAAAAACCGCCCGAAAACCGTGCGACCGTGCGAGCGAGTCACAGCGAGCACATAAAAATGAACGATCGAGCATAGGAGAGGAGATCCCTTCCCGGGATCGAAACGCAAGCAAGCAAAACGAAGAGAGAGAAGAAGAAAAATGCAATCATCGAACCTGAAGCTGAAGGATCAAATCGTCCTCGTCCTTATATAATTTTTGCACTCATTCTAACGCTTTTTTCTATACCCTTTCAGGTGTCTCACGTTCGCCACGGGAGACGCTGCACGTCCAATTATGCATCTACATAACTTTTCATTATTCTTTGCCGGTTTTGCAGCACCGTGCGCCTTTTTTTGCGTCTGCCAAATTCCATGCTGATGTGGCGATCTGGTGACCCTTTCCTGCACTGCGAAAATCAAATTTAAGCAGAATGCAGTGCAGAAAAAAAAAAAACAGAACAGCGCCACATGCGCCTCAGCCTCGACAAGGAAAAAAAACGGCACCGACCGATCGCCCATTAGCATTCACGCGCGTTCCGGCGCGCGAGTGCGAACGCCGGAGTGTCCCGGGCGACAGCGGCAGGCAGCAAAAGCGACACGTTTTGTATCACTTCGGCCGGTCGGACGGTGCTCTGATCTCTGATTGTAGATCGCGATCTCCTCTCGGCGACGACGACGACGGTAGAGCGGTCGAGCGGAGCAAACCCCCCCGGGGACGACAAATGTTTGATCATCGCGTCGGACGGGACGGGCCTTAATGTTGCTGGTTTCCCTTTAGCATACCCTTTTTTATACGTAATTTCGGTGCAACTGCATGTTGCCGCGGGTCTCCAGCGCCCAGCCGTTTGCATGCTTCCTTTTATTTATATTGCCCATCCTTGCACCGTCCCATCGCACCCAGTCACCCTACGCCTTGTATTTGCACAACAGATTTTGTCATCATTGTCGGTGGATGGCGCGATATTTCATGCCCCGATTCCACCGATGGCTCCCGGGAAGGTTTCGCACAGAGGCAGCAGAAACAAAAAAAAAAAACACACGCACACACACTAACGAAAATCGCGGCGCAAGTGTTCTGTCACATTCTGGCACCGTCTGGCATCGCCTTCTTGGATGATTTGTCTACTGCCCACCACGCCACACCGGTCCCAGCAGCCCGCCGGCACATTGTGTGCACATGTAGCGTTGTTTGTTTGTTTTATGTACGCGCGTGTGTGTGTGTTTTTTTTTCAACATCATTTTAGGCGTTTTTATCTGCCTCCCTTTGCATATATCAAACGGCCACGCTACCACCGCTTCTTATTAATGTCCTTCGGCCTTGACAGCGTCTTCGTTGACACGGGAAGCGCGAGAAGCAAATTGGCGTTTGGCATGACACCCAGTGGAGACGACACCGCGCCAACAGAGTGGCACCCCGTTTCGAGTGACGAAAGCGGGGTGAAGAGGCCGCGGCTGTTAGACATTTTCTGCCCGTTGCACGTTCGCTCGCTCGGAGCATGTTTACTTTTGTTGAAAGTGATCAGGGAGATGCAGCCACCGAAAGGCCAAAACTAATGGTTAGTTGATAGGCCCCGCTGCATGGATGGGTGTGCGAACCCGGGGATCATAGGATGGACGCCAGCCCTGGAGCCCCTGGAGGCCGTGGATGGATTTATGTCGGGCGAGTCCGGGGTGCGTGGAACTTAACAAATCGCTCCGGGGTGACCATTTTGCGTTTGTTTGTTTAAGGCGGGCTCTGGTGCTGATGATCATTTGAATAAACATGTTACTGAGCCGTGGCCCGACCGGGCGCGGGAAAGTATAATGTTTTAAAATTAGGTTTGGGTTCGGGTTGGCGTGTAATGCTAATGACGAGCAGGTGCGGGAAACTTATTTTATGCGGAACTTAAAAAGTGATTAGTTTTGTATTTATTGTGATGCTCGAATTCTTGCCATTAGTCAATTTCTTGATCGCTCCAGCGTCTTATCATTCAATTCTGGTAAAATTGTATTCCTGAAGATTTAGTGCAGATTGATGTTTATACCTTTGAAATCATCCGAAACTAACTTCGCTAATCAATTGCATACTAAAACCGATTAAGAAACTTAATCATTCAGCCTACGTCTAGGAACGTTCGAAGTAAGGACTGTATAGAGCATTCAAAGCTCTAGTAACCATCTTAAAACATGGACCAAATCTATTCAAACATATGAGTGAAAGCTTCGCTCAATCGTATCAATATTCGTCGGAAAATCTTGCTTGCGATGTTTTACATTAGTTTTAACAGCTCAGAATACATCACACTCAACCGATACCGCGAAAAATACATGCGAGTTTCAACAAATTTTTAAAACAATAGCGCAATCCTCCCTTTGATCAGAATTTGCTGCAAAACGACTTCGTACGTTTTTTCTATTTTTTTTGTTCTTTACATCGTCTTTAGTTCTTCTCCAATATGTCAGATATATACGATGAGTAATAACATTCGCTTTCACAGTAATACTAAAAGAGAAACTTTGATCGTTTTTTTCCAAGATTCAAGTGACAACAGAACCAACACCGAGCGGCATTTGTAAAAAAGTCATACAAATTCAATATTAAAATGATTACATAGTTAAGTTCTTCGCATTAAAAGTGAAATTTAAAACAAAATCAAAAGAATGAAGAAACAAACGTGATGCATGAAGCTCGAACATCGAACATACAAAGCAAGACCTAAAGGGAAAAGGAACTTTCCTGAACAATCCACCATTCGATGTGTGTATTTTTGAATGATCCTGTAAACAAAGTACAATCGCATTTTTCAACATGTTTTAATATCGTGCATTTTAAAGATATTTAAGGTGAACTAGGCAGCCCCGTGTACGATATATATGGCATAATTTTACTTTAATCCAAACCATTTTACTTGCCATGAAAATTCAAGATCAAAAATGTATTTTTTTAAATATCAAAACTATGTAATAAATAATATGAATTCTCTTCCAAATAATCTTTCAAATAATACAATATTGGAAACTTCTTTTGAGATTCATACAAAATATTTCGTATTGCAGCTATGTAAAAGTGAACGAAACTGATAATAAGCAAAATGTGAGTCACTCCACATCCTATAAGATGCAACGCTAAACAGAGGCGTAAAAATGTTCATTAATCCACCAAGCATTGCCGATATCGAGGGCCGACCGTTCGATAGGAGGGTCTAAACCGGCTTCCTAAAGTGCAGAGGCTGAAAGGCGAAAAAATATGATACGACCACCTTCTCAAGTGCCAAATACCAATGTCTCCTCCGTGGAAGGATGGCTGAACCACCGTTCTACCTGAATCCAGCTAACCTGTTCCTTTTTTGTTTTAGAATCATCGCCACATTCTGCAACATTGTTACTGCGCGGACGCTGCCGGCAAATGGGTTCCTGCGCACGATTTATGGGTGCGAGTGGATGGAAAAGTGCCATATAACGCCCATAACCGGCCAGCATCAAACGCAGAGTGCGCCGTTGCAAAATAGCAGCCCAACGAAAGCCATTCCCACAGCCTCATTTCGCTCGCTTTTGCAAGATGCCGTTCCCGTTCGGCAAGATCATCGATGGCCATGCGAAGATCGGCATTCGGCTGATGAGTCCGACAAAATCCGTATCATTAGCCGTAAGCAGGTGTCAAAATCTTAAGCAGCATCTCGTCGAAAAGCCATCGGACCAGCGAATCCTCCCAGCTTGACCTCCAGCGTACGCGGCCCGGTTCGTGCGTTTGTACCAAAGCGAACCTATAATTTAACACATTTCTGTGTTTGATCTTTCCCCTCATGAGCGCACGGCTCGCACGACACCGGACGGTCGGAATAGTCGGTCGGTTTCCTCCGGGAAGGATCAGGTGCCCACCGGGTTGTTGCGCGGAGGTCAAACGAGACGCCATCTTTGCGCCCTAGCCTTAAAGGTGGCGCACAGCGGTGGTGCTAATTAGTTACTTAAACATCGGCAGCCTTATCGTATGAAATCGATCGCCAGCACAAATGGCAGCCCTATGCGGAACGAACTATGAGCCTCTATGAATGATGATGCTGCTGCTGCTGCTGCTGCTTCGGCGCGCTAGTAGGCGGGCACCCACATGAGCCCATACGAGGGCCATTTGAGGAGGCGCTCAAGCACAAAAAGGACCGCACCGCACATTAATCAATGCCGCGCGACGACTTTTAATGATGGTGCGTGGTGAAAATAATGTCTACAAACAAAACATTTATTTTATGAAAAATGAAGCGTGGCAACACCTGAGCCGACTGGCTTGCGAAGGTTCAAGAAACACCCACGAAAAACGATTTGGCTTTGATTTTGGTTGATTCGTTGTTTAAAAGTTCGATGTGAAATTATTAAAAAGATACTTTCAACTTATAGCTTATAACTTAAACAACAGTTTTAGGGTCTATTAATGAAGTGTTGGATGTCAAACACCGATCCGGCAGTAAATCTTTCTTTTGATCTTGACCTTGATCTTTTGAATCTTGACCGATATGTCAGTTGATACATAAATATATTCTGGTAATAAGAGGTGTTAATTTTTTGCAATTATGTATGCGTTTGTGTTTATGTCACTGGTGGCAGCTGTGAATGTATTATTACACTATTTCAAAAGTACAAGCCTTGAATATGGGTATTACTGCTATCTACAAGACAAAATCTGATTAAGTTTAAATAATTGGTTTTCTTTTATGTTTAAAATAAAAAATAAACATTATGATCGGATGTGTTGTGTTACAATAATTTGTTCCTTTTTTATCTTTTAAGTTAAACATCATTTCATCGACCAGATGTAGTCCTTTAAATGTTTATACATTTAAAAAATATTTCAAAAAAATAAACAATACTCCTTAAATCAGTTCAACTTAGTACAATGGTTGTCCAAACTATTATTACATACAATGGTTGTCAAAACCACACCTTCTATTTAGTAAATTCTTTAAATTTCAAAACTTTTTTAATCTTGTTTGAGAACACACCTTTAATTAAGATTGTGCAATGTTTATCTAATAGATGGTTTGAAAATTTGATGTAATTTGATGCCAGTTCAGTTAGCTATTTCAGAGTGCCATTAAAGCTTAGGTATGTTAAAGTGATAAAAATCACACTAAGGGATTGTTCCTTGGGAAAGACAACAAAGAAACATCACAAAAATTAAAATACACAAAGTGTTAGAAATACGGAAAGCGTTTAACCATTTAGCAGATAATTGTAATAAAGCAAAAACAAAAATTTAAACATAAACAACCGCTCCTGACATCTGGGACATCAGTAAAAAACAAAATATTGAATTTGAGAGATTGAGCGGCGGAGAATAATGAGAATATAAATTTAATTAAAATTTTAGTTGATTTCATCACATTTTTGTTTCTTATAGTTCTTTTTTTACATTAAAAAATCTAATAAAAATGTAAAAATACAGTTAATTAAAATTCAAAATGATTTTTTGAAACATTTTGATACTTATTTTTCGTGCCAAACAATTTTCAAAATAATCGATTAAAATTCGGGATTAAATTTGGCCATTAAAATTCGGTTAAAAAATTACCTCCATCGCATTTATCAAGCAGCGAGGGTTTCCTGCTGTTGACATGCAATTTGTAAGTGATTTCAGTACTCAAAATAAGGGAAAAAACTTAGCTTCATATCTAACGACACAAGCAGCTCGCTCCAAGTGACCATGCAAACTAATAATTACATCCTCAAAACCGAGGCTGCACGCCGCGGGAGCGTAATTATTGCACCCCAAAATAAATAACCAACCAGGCCAGAATCTGCGCCGGGCATACAAACGAACCGCGAACTATAATTTCTCGCCAGGTTCCACTTATCGGCGGTTTCCATCGACGCAGGTTGCATCGATCGGTTTGCGACACTCTGCGTGAAAAATTAAACAGCACCACCGAGCTCATCAAAATCGGTCCACGAGCGCCTGCGTGCCAACCTGAGACACATTAAATCACTTCACCAAGCGCGAATTTTGTCAGGTTTCGTGGGCCGGGAAACGACACACGGCCGCCGATCGTGGAGCGCGCCGTGCGACAGGACAGCGCTATAATTTTCGGTGGAAAATGCTATCGGGGCCAAAAACAAACAAAGACACCGGCCCCTGTGCCGAACACAATGTTCGGTCTTAGGCCACCGACAGGCCGGGGACACTTTCGAGGGTGCGCTTGCAGCCTGGAGGCGTGCAATTTAAATATTTGAATTTATAAGCACTCCCTTAGCGGTTCCAGCGCCTCGCTTGAGGGCTTCTGCGGGCTTTGTAATTGTGGAAATTTGAGCCCGTTTATTGGTTTTAGCGAGAGGCCAGCGAGCGAGACGCCAAATTGATACTCGTACGAGCGTGTTAATTTGCGTTCGATGCGGTTTTTTTTGCCTTTTCGCTGCTACTTCCTTTGCTTCCAGTCGCATCTATCGCGCCTCTAACATATCGCAACCCCGACATAGCATTTTCAATTCGACGGCGCAGTTTAAATTGATGCGGGAAAATAAATTGGTCTGGGGCAAAGGATTGGAGCAGGTTTTCATTTTTTTGTTTTCGACGGAGAACAAAAATTAATGCTTTTCAGCTACCGTAATTGCGGCAACGAGCATCGATGGAAGAAAGGACCGTGTATCGCATTATTTTCGAGTTAGCTAAAAGGCGAAGGCGAAGGCCTGTGTCGGGCGGACACTCACACACACACGTGTCGAAAGGACGAAAGGATCGAAAGGAGTAACGCGGAAGCAACCGGCAACCAGCAAGCGGCTGCTGGACTTTGGCCGGACTCTACCCTACGATCATGTCCGCGAGATCCTCGTTTTTTGGCGATGATCCTGTGCTGGGATGGTTTTGTTCTCTTGGCTTTTCTCCTTCTGAAGACGTCACGCTCACGCGCATTTCCCACGACTGCTCGCGCCCGCAACTACCCAAAATTGGTGCGTGGCGAGCTCATCCCCGTGCGGACTCCCTGTGATGCGCTAATTATGCACACAATCCATCCGAAAACCGTCCCATCCGCCACATGTGCCACATGAGCCGTGCGGAGTAATTTTCCCGTTCCCGAAGCGGACAAGGTCAGCCCGCGGAAAGTGCCTCCACCGCCACACGATCCTGGAATAAAATCGAATAAAGCTTCGTTTACAGAAGCAAACACGCAGCAGTTGGTGTAATACGCGCACAGAGGGCCCAAAAAACCCACCAAATTAGTTGAAGTCTTACGCTCGCGGCTCACGGCTAATAATACGTCTTGTGCAGAAAAAAAACGCACGCGAAACATGTGGCGATGGATTACGAAATTCGCGTAAGCACTGACGACTCGTGACCGGCAATTAGAGGTAGCTTGCCCGTCGTATTGCGTACACCGCCCGAAAACAGACCGATCGCTTCGCTCCAGAAAGTGCGACCGGATTGTAGGGCAGCGAAAGTGCGCGATCACGATAAGCAAAAGATCGCCAGCTTGGATGTGGCCACCTCTTTTTTGTTTGGTGCATTCAATTTCCAATCGGATCGATTGTTGGCTATCGGACAAATATCCTGCCTGCACGCAAAAAAAAATGAAAATGAGGTGTGAAGTTTGCGGCTTCAGGTCCAACAGGCAAGGTAGCAATTTTTGGCCCTTTTTCGGCGCTTCTAATCTTTGCACACGCGGTGTAACACGGCCACATGGTGCGTACTGGAGCCGCGTGCGTGATGGGTGTCTAAGGATAATGTTGTTTGGCTTTTCGGTTGAGCAAAATCAACTTGGCAACTGCATGATTACGCTGAACGGGCTCAACGCAAACTGGGTGGAGCAGTCGGGCTGATAATTCGAGAGTGGCTGGAGTTGTTTATTCTTGTGAAGACGAAGGTTGAAGATGCGAGCTTAGTAGAAGTTTAGCACATAGATTACAGAAGGTATTGTTATTGTTCTGTTTTATTCATAATCAACCATCTATCAACTATCAGTTCATTGGAAACAATGATACAGGGTTTACCACAGCCGGTGACACATAGTGCACACTTTTTGAAGCAACCGGCATACTCACTCCGAAGCGGCGTTGTGTTGCGCCCAACCG
>KB672791.1:2037387-2111743 GCA_000349145.1 Anopheles dirus | reverse complement strand
CAACACAACGCCGCTTCGGAGTGAGTATGCCGGTTGCTTCAAAAAGTGTGCACTATGTGTCACCGGCTGTGGTAAACCCTGTACTGTAATCGACGTAGAAGTCATCCGTCATTGTTTGTTTCACTCTTGTCTTAAGTTGTCTTGTCTTAAGTTGAGTATTCCACGTTAAAAATAGTTAGTTTGTAGTCTTACTTGTAGCTAGTCTTTCTTTAGTTTAGTTTTCCTTTAGTAAGAACATTTGACTAAAAGAACTGTTTGGAAGCTTTTAGGTCATTGTAGGAATAAAAAATAAATATTGGGATATTTTTGATATTATCAAAAAGTGTTGAATCACAACTTGGGTTCAGATTGGGTGTTAAAAGCACAAATTTATCTTTTTTTTAACGGAGTTCGTGGTCTGTATTAGAGTTGTAGCAAGCACACAAACCATAGCAACCGCTAGATAGTAAACTGCAGCCTTGATGTAGTGGCGCCATCTGTTGGCAGATCCCAGCAAAAATGAATTTTTCGGTTTTTGTCATTTTATGTGTATTTTTTACGATATTTAAATCTCAAGCCTCTGGGATCATACCAAGTATATTAAAAAAATTGTCAACTCTCACTGTTTTTGAATTTTGATAAAACATTTCTACCGATAAGTACTTGATCATAGCAAGTAGTGTTTGAATCTACAGATTATGGGCACTCCCAGGAGTTATCAAAAATTCCGCGATATTTGGATTAAACCGTGATTAATTGTATTGGTTTAGAATACACATATACTTCAAATGATTTTTTTTTCTCATTTCAGTTATGCTTTGACTATCTGCTTTCAATACTTTTTGTATTGTAGTTTATTGATATTCGTCCTGAATATTTTTTTAATACATGTTTATATTAAATTCGAGTAAACAAAATGCAAATGATCGCCTGTCTGATCGGTACATAAGTTCGAAACAGAAGGTCAATATGAGCCCAAAATAGTAATTTTACTCTTTTATGGACTAAGACGAACCTAACGATGTTTAATGAGCACGGATGTTATGTGTATGATACGTTTTTTATTGTTATTTTATTTATCTTTAACCTGTTTCCTTTCATTCAACATACTCACTAAATCGAAGTCAATAAAAATACAGCATTTATTCTTCAAAAGCCATCAGTATGCTAATATCACTACTGATCTTAATTCTTTGACAATTATTATCCAGTTTCTTATCTGTTTTCATGTTACTTCCTTCATATGTAATCTCGAATTATCATTTTTTTAAACTGTTATTCGATGGTTTTAGCTTCATAGGAACAAGCTAAAAGATAAATAATTCATTAGTGTATAACAAAAAATATATAAAATGAAAATAAAACAAAAAAATTCCGAAGGTTTCATATATATCATGCACGTGCCTTAACTGTTCCCATTTGTCTTGCTAAACAAACCGATTCCACTTTACAAACCAAACAACTCCACCTCATCAGCAGCCACAGGAATGCACCAGAAACGATCTAGCTTATTTCGGTTCGCGTGTCAATTTATCATTTTGCTGCATGCTGCCTTTTTAATTTCAAATCTCAAGCCCGGTGATGAAGTGTACCGAAAAACAACCAACCTTCAAACCCCTCAAGTCTGGCCGACTCATTTTGCCTGGTCGCTGATTACGGTTTGCGTTGCTATTTCTAAATTAAACAAACGTAGCCAAGCAAGCGGGCGCCCGGACTAAAAGCTGTTTGCTCTCAGGTATCTTCACTCCTTACCACTCTCTCTCTCTCGCGCACACACACGTATTTTGCAAGTGTTTCCTTCCAAGATCTCTCTCTCTTTCTCTCTCCCCCGCCGTGTTTACACAAGCGAGTGCCAGGATCATAAATTAGATCGGTAAATAAAAAAGGCTGTTAAAGCTGCATCCTGGCAAACTGGCGGCATCGGGCTGGCTCCCCTGCGCTCTGCCGCACTTCTTTCCTCGGCTTCCTAATTTCTCGGGCCAGATAGCATCGAGCGCACTGTCCATTTCGCAGCTAATCGCACCTCCTGCTTCCTGTCGGTGCGGACACGGGCACCGGCGAAAGGAAGTCCGGCACCGGCGCAAAGGTCTGCCGGCCGGACGCCGCAGCCTGTGATTTAGGAGGTACGAAACGTTTGTTTATTTTCTCAGCTATTGATTAATGACTTTGAAGAGTTTTTGTACAAACACGCCGTAAAGATCCGCCGCCGCACTTGAGGGCCGCCGTTGCATTTCTGCATGCATCCGGATCAGCTGGACCGGTCGGCGGGCTGGCCGGTACCAAATAAATCTCGATCGTGCATCATACATAAACGGCCGTTTCGAGAGGTCTCGATGGGTTTTGATGGTTTTTGGCGGCGTGGTGTACAAAAAAAACCCAACAGTACAACTAAATGTATGGCGGTGATTAAATGGAAAATGTGTTTTGATGAGTTAACGGAAAGGGATTTATGGAAGTTCGAGTACCAGAGCGGTAGCAAATCCTTTTTAGAGTTTACATTTTCTTCAAGCGTTTTAATCTTAAATGTAATTCAACCATTCAGCTATATATTCTTTAATTAAGAGTTTATTAAAAGATTTCAATGATAGACGCTATATTGTTGATAGTGTGTAGTTCAATATTTTAAAAGAATCGACTCAATCATCATTTCAACGCACGTTTGGATACACCAATATTCAACGACCTTCTGGCCCATACTTCAAACTACAAGCCTGAGTACAATTATTGCTCACAGCTTTCATTAAAAAAATATAAACCTAACCTAGAACCTAAGACTGCTAACCAAATGAGTCCTGAGTCCTGAATAGTAACAGTTCTAAGATGAAAAACATTGAAAACTATGTTAATAACATTTCGAATCATATGTATAAACTATCGGTACTATATTTTATAGAAAAAAGTCTATATCATACATAATGTTACAAATTTTCAAACATTTTCAATATAATTTTAAGGAGTCTTCTTAAGACTGTGAATGGCCAAAAAACAGCCATATTGATCAGCTAGTAGCTTGCAATTTCTGACAAAAAAGATTCATAAAGGCTAATAAATTCGAAAAAAAGCGATCTAAACTTGTAACCCAATACAAACAATACGCGAAATAATCTAGCTCGCATATCATACTAGTTTAGATTTGTTTCAAGTTTAGTAAACGAGATTATCTATTTTCGACAATATGTAAAACATTATTTCGTTGCAATGCTTTTTGTTTGTCCCGTTTGACTCTAATATTTGGTCATCTAATATTTGGTTTATTACACTATTATTGGATAAATACAAGTCTGAGTTTAAGTTTATGTACAAACTTAAAAAGCTCTTAAGTGAGACCAATATGTTTGGTTAAGTCGTTGATGGTTCCAAAATCTAGCATGTTGCATACCGAGGTTTGAGTTTGAGTTTTGATCAGTTGTTCAACAGGTCTCAGCAACTTCATCTCACTTCAGAACTACATGAAGAAACAATTTCGCTATCTTATCTAAACCAATTATCAAATCTCGCCTGCGATTGCACCTCCGGGAATGCAATCTTCCCGCTGTCCGTGTCCCACTCTTTCAAGCTGTCAGCAGACAAAAGAGTGCGCCTGATCAACATCAGCCAGACAGGCCTGTAAAAACAAACCTGCCAACATTCATTCATCTTTTCCGACGCCTCCCAGACAGAGGTTCCAACCTGTAACGCCTCACCTGCTCCCATTCGAGCCACGGGAACGCGCGCGCGCGCCAATGATGTTGTTTCTAATGCTGACGATGCATGTCAGCGGTTGTTGTTTTAATAACCTTCGCCAACCATCATCACGGAGCACATGTTTGCAGTTCTGTGCGTTTCGGCGAGAAGCCGAATCATCCAACCGGCAAACAGGCCACATCGATTATTGAAACCAACGCTCCGGAGCGTGTTGCCAAAAGGTTAAAAGTCCCACTTACGTACGGGAAGGTGTTGTTGAGATGGGAAACACTGTGCTTTTTTTCGCTCTGTGCCTGTTTGCTTTGGCGTCGCTGCGTTTAAATGCACTCCGGAACGGAATTGGAGAGGCTCTAATTAAAATTCATCGATCGATCCACTCCCGAGCCCGAGCTCCAAACACATAATCTAACAAATTATCCACCACGGATCGGTGGCCGTTGCCGGGCCCGTGGCGCGGCCGGCAAAAGCCAAGTGAGAAAAATCGATAACAATTACATCGAATCGGGTTGCGGAATGTTTGTGCGGACGCTCGCGCAAAATCTTCCAGGCGAAGGCTGTCCAGTGATTTACATGCGGTCGTAAGATTTTATTGCCCACCAAACGCCTTTTCGGCGAAGGTTCTCGGGTGATACGGGATTGATGCTAGGATTTGTTACGGTGCACCTGCCGGGCTGCACCGTTTCCCAGTCGCACCGGGATCAAGCGTGGTCGGCGTTAGGAGGTTGGGGAGTTTGCAGTAAAATTTATCAGTCACCGAATGGCCGTGAAGCGCAATGGGACGAGCAGTGCGAAAAACAAACCCCGACACGAGAATGCGACTTTTGCGTTGCTTTTACGAGCGTTTCAATCTTAAATGATGCGCTCGTATCGTCTAACAGATATTGACCGGTTATTTATGCCCGGACGGCCATCCTGCGAGCGTCGTTAATGAGAATTTTGGCCACCAGATGCGGTACTATGATTACGAAAATGACAAGCCTCAAGGTGCACGGCTCAAACCAACCCAACAGCGGCCGGGTACGGGTCGGAGGGATATTAAATTATGTTGTAGCACGGCCGGATGCGTGGCCTGCCTTGGAACCCTTGGAGAAACCCTTCCGAACCTCGCCGAACGTGCGAAGATTCTCACTTTTGCTTTTTAATCAAATTACTGGATTCGGACGGGTTCGGTTGAGGGTTTTTTTTTTTGGACGGCTTCCAGCAATCCACGCTGGAATACTAAAAGACGGGGATGGCGAGACGTCCGTTGCCGTTCGTGCGCCGTTCGAAGTTTCGCTTTGGCACGTCATATAGTTAGCGAGGTGGTACTATCGCCAGCGGACACACTGGCCGTATCTTCCATGTGGCCGTCTATGGAGCCGCCTGGATTCCGAGCGGGTTTCAAATAAACACGTAATAAGCAACAATTTTTACACTTCACCATGCTGCGCCAGGACGGTTGGGTTGAGTGTGTGTGCGGTTGGTCGAACGGTGTTTGTAATTTTGAAATCTTACTTGGAAATTTTAAAGGTGGCTTGAAAAGTATCTTACTGAATAATCCCGATCGTATGTGATTTATCTCATGCCGTTTGAACAAACATTCATTTTTGATTGTAGTCCGTTATTGAAATCCGTTAACCTAAAATAATAAACCAAACTGTAATAAAAAGTCACATCTATTGTGTTTTCAAGAAAATTTAGTAAAAATACTAAACAGTAGACAAAATTTAAATCCATGTTATTTATTACGTTTTCAGCCAGCATTGTATCACATATCGTTAAATTCATATTGGCAAAAAGTAATTTTGGTTCTTAATTCAATTAATCCCACGAAACCAAAGTGACAAAGGGTTTTATTTCAGGGTTTTCCTATCATAGGCATCTTTGCTCGAGAAAGCAATCACGATATATTATCATGTGGCATGATACAATATTGTCGAATTCGAGAGTATTATAAAATTGACTTGGTTATTGATGACTCGATTTTATTTGCATATATTGTAACCAATACTTTTGAATAAATGGAATGGAAGACTAGCTTGTAAAATTGGTTTAGGTTGAAACAGAATAACTAATGGAACAATAATAAAAATCATAAGCAAAAATGATTAAATGAAGAGAAGTCTACAGATCAGTTGATTGCAATGACCTACACCATTTTTCGCTATATTATATTAAGTTATATTTATATAGCTATATTAATAGTTATATTAATTCGTTTCATCCTATCTTGAAATCCTTCCACTATCCATCCTTTCATCCTTCCATTGTCTTATTGAATACTTTTAATGACGGAATTGTATCGACTTGTTCGAGGTCGTACTTTGAACTACGCATACTAACTTTTTCAAGAATGGGTGGAACAATTTCAAGATTGGGTGAAACGAATTCATGTAACTCTGGCAACTGTTCAAGAATGCATGAAAAATTATGTATTATCAATGGTAAAACCTTCGTATAACTGAGAAAAATATTCTCACAAAACATAAATGCTGCCCATTGTAAGCATTGTAAGCTTCATTCATACAATACACCCTTAAAAATCGCAATTTGCACTATAAATAACTTTTCCATGGTGTTTCCATGGTGATTTTTTAAGATCTATTCGATTCACCCTCAATCAAAAGAAACACCGGTGCTCCTGTCCGTGTATAAACGTATCTACGTCCGCTAGCCATCCATCACACGACGTGGCGTGCGAAAGCAAACACCTCATCAAAGCCTAGTCGCACCTTGCGCACAGTGCGCGCGCACACACACACGCGCGCGCTCGCACCTTAAACCCAATAATTTTGATAATGATTTGAATAAACAATCATACACCCGATGATGCTCGGATAGACCAGTCTTCCTTGTTTGTTCTTCCTGATGCCTTCCCCGGGTTCGACCGAAAAGGCACGCCCGACAGGGTGATGGATCTCACCGGCGAGGCAGCCCGCTTATTCCGCGCGCTCCGACGTGAGAAGAGGCATTTGATTTTTTACTCCACCGAAAAACACCCTCCCGGCTAATGACGGGGTGTTTGCTGCGAAGGATTCCTTCCCTAAGCAGCATGTGCATCTGCTCATCACACACGGCAGGACACACGGGGGCATCCTTCTGGTGCCGGTGGCCATGGCGTGAAGTGCTAATCGGCAGGCTCAACACAAATCCTCACGCACGGGGTTCGCCGCTGCAAGCATACGGGCAGCTCATTACACATGATTTGAATTTGGAGCCGTTTCTTTTCGGCCGGTCGGCCGGATAGATTCAAAGAAACGTCAGCCATCCAGCCAGCAAGCCAGCCAGCCGTGCGCAGTGCATTTAACGAGCAGTTATTTATGTGTGGCTGGCGACCGCGTGCGTGCCAGTAACGCATAAGCCTTCGGGATGCACCTAAACAAACCGAACAAAACGTGAAGGGTTGTATTAGCCATCGAAGTATTAAGCAGCGGTGTTTGAATTAAGTTCCTTTTCCAAACACCCGACGACGGCACTAGTCATTACACCTCGTTAAAATTAATGATTTGTGTAGAGGGTGATAAAAATTGATAAGGCAATAGTAATGTCCGATGTTTTGCATCGGAACTTTGATTGGTAGCAGTTATTTCTGGAGATAAACATTCTTCCCGTGACAAATTTAAAATTTCTTCAAAAATTCTGTAATTTTGAAAAGTCACGTTTGAATCAGACTTTGTATTGATAATGGCTGGAACTAAATTTGATTATGTACATATTATTCAAGTTATTTGTTGTTATCTACATATCTGTTAGTATAATATTTAGAAATACGCGGCTAAATCTGACCATCTTCCGTACGATGCGAGAAAATCTTCCAATGTAATCATATCTCTGTTCTATCATATCTCCAAAAACATAAGTACCCTACTACCATTTTTTTAATGGGACTTGCAGGTCATGGATAGGTTTTGTGCGATAGAATAAAAGGCTCAGAAACCAATGTCAAATCAGCTATATTAATATGTTTTTTTTCTATTTTTTCCCAATACGAAAGCAGTTCAACACTAGACATAGGAACAAATTAAATCTCTAAATTATATCGTGATCAGTTCTCCAGTGTCTTCAAACTTTGGTAGAGCTTTGAAAATAAATAGCATCTAAAAATCTAATCTTGAATTAGGTGGCTTAGGGCTAAAACATGAGGAGTTGTGGATTACCTGTAGACAAAAAATGGTGCAAGCGAATTAAAACCTCAAAATGCATCTGTGAGTAGCAGGTTAATTCATCAGTGTAGTCTTCATAACACATAAGGAATGCCCGCTTCTATCATTTTTTATTAAGGTAATTAAAGGTATACCTCTTAAAACATTAATAACAACAATAACCTCTATGTCATAACGTTTCTTCCAGAATTATTATACCAATGCCGTAACGTTAAAAAATAATGATTTTCTTGTCGTTTACTTTCTTGTAGTACTTGTTGTTCTTGTCTTTCTTGTCGTTTGTTCTCTTGTCGGTACTTCTTTTTTTATGTGTTTGTGCATATGTGCTCAAGACCACCGGTAGAGCGTTTTGCACAAATACCGATTTGGATAGCTTTCTTTAAGCTCACCACAGCCTGTAAATTCGACGACTCTAAACTTAATGTAAAAACGTCACGTTTATGTTTGGTGTTGTTTCGGTTTTACAAAATTTTAAATAGCATGAACGTGCCCAAAACATTTCAACATTTCAATCAGTGTAGTAGTCCATTATGTCAATCGATGCAACAAAATTGAAATGAAAATTTAAAAACAAATTAAACAAGAAAACAAACAAAAATAAAAACAAACAAGCTAATTATGTTATGATCTATAGCAGGCCTGAAGAGATACTCAAAGAATGAAACCATTTTAGCACAAATGTATTGCGCTACGATAGAAGCAAACCTACACAAAACAAGTTGCACCCATCACAGGAAAACGATCAGCTCGTTCATTGAAACAAACGATCACGATCGCGATTAAGTTTGTTTGCTTAAGGCTGTGGCACACCATCTGCCGTGCCAGTGCCACCGTTTCGTGTACAAAAATGTGCAGCAGCACGCACATTCGCACAAATAATGACTTTAAAAAGAAAAAAACAAAACCCGTATCATCCGGCACCAGCCGCGATCGTGCGCCGCGGATATGTTTATTTAGATCATCACTCAAAATGGCCCCGGTGCGTTCGCAAACGATAACTCGAGCATTTTGCGATGAAACGAGCGGCATTGGCAGGAACGATAACGACGGAACTGCAAACAAGACATCACGTCACACCGCGCAAGTAGTGTCCGTCTAAGGGCGTCGCGTTTCATATTCTAACATTCGAATTTCCAGCCATGGCCGCAAGTGGATGCAGTTAAATTTTTTTAAGCTACGATCATTAATCATCAGCGAAACCGTTCCACGACACTTGGCGGAACGCGCTGGAACGGAGGTGTTCCTCTAACGAGCTAACTGGCACGCCGTTAAATTATTCACCAAACCACACCAATTGTGCCCGTGTGCGGAGCACAAATATTTATCCAAGCGTCAATCATGCTCGAATTTGCTTATCAAGTTGCGTGTGCGAGTGCGCTCGTTCTGCGCAACGTCATGTAATCGTTACCGAACGTGCACTCGGAGATTCTCATTATACGCAAAATGTAGAGCGGACAACCCAAAACAAAAAAACACAAATGACTCGTTCTCGACTTCACGCGGCCTTCCTCGCCAAGATCCTGGCGCCGCTCCACGTCCTGCGGACGGAAAATTAACAACACCGAAAAAGGCCCAACCTGGTTCTTCCTTCGGGGCATATCGTCAGGGTGCCTTTCGGAACAACTTTCTAACAACGGCCCTGCTGCCTGTTCAAATATTTATTTGTCGCGCCCGAGAGCATTCAGCTGTGAGGCCTCATCCCATCGGCGCCGAACGATGCCGCCATATCGGAAGGATCGCACAACACCGCAACAAACGCAATTCACACATCATTATGCTGCCAGGGCCGGGGTAGTCTTCTCGCTCCTCGCTGCAAGGTGTTAACGTGATTTGTATATTTTGTGCACGGAATGGCGTATAATTTTTACGATGTGCTTGCGCCATCAGCAACCACACAAACGGACGGACACGAAACTGGACGAAACTCACCTGGATGCTACCCATCGCCCATCAATACGTAACGACAAATTGGATCGGTTTCGGAGGGACTATTAAAAAACTAAACTCCCGAACCTGATCACGGGGCGGTTGGGCTCAGTTATGGTATAAAATGAATGTTCGTCCCGGAATGCATGATTCTCTTGCCGCAGTGTGGGAAACCAGGCGTTACAGACAGGCAATGAATTCCTGCAGAAAGGCCTAACGTTTGGTTGTATTAATTAGGTGGTTATAAGTAGCTTACACATTTTTTTTGTTCTAGTACAAACCCTTTCGTTAACCATTTAATAAAGAATTGTGTGTAACATATTAACTATCATTTTCATATCACAAGATCAAGTATCTTTTTTATATTTTTTTTTCGAAATAATGGTTTTTATCATCATGAACAATCGGAACAGCTTTTGGTATGCTATAAAGCGCTTATTTGTGGTGAAGATTTCGTTAATTTTATGACAATCAAGCACGTTACCAATATACCTTCAGATCTTCAGAGAATTAGGCAGGACTCTATTAGGCAGGCGTTAGACAAACACGACAAACACGACTTAGCCGCCATTAGTCGCTTCATGACAATTAACAGGATGATACCGAAAGGTGTAAACAGCTTCAAGATGGGCAGCAGACATGCCAGACAAAACCAAACTGTCTCGTTCGATGTCTTGTTTGTCTTGCATGTCTAACGGAGCACATGATGATTACTTGGTTGCTTGGATTTGATCCGTGTTTGTTGATTACTATGCTTACTTGGATTTGATTCGTGTTTGTTTTGTTCGGTGTCTTGTTCGAGGCTCTATGTGCCTTAGGAGTTTCTTTAGTCTTTACAACTTTACAACAAAATGGAGATTATGCGTTCCATGTTTCGAACAAGTCATTTTTTAATCGACATAGTAACCTTATTGGGCTTTATTATCAGATTATGTTACTAAGAATACTCAAATTTTACTAATATTTTGAAGTCTTTGCAAAAGCCTTTCAATATATTCACAAAACCGAACTATTTACGTTAAGTTCCAGCAATATATCGGAAAACATTAGAAAATTCGACAAAAGGGTAAATTTAAATCAAACTCACATAAGGATGTTTTAGCACTTGTCGGCTTTAGGCTGTCGAAAACTTGAGAATTTGAAAAGAGAACACAGAAATGTCAAAATGAGAGAAAAGAAAAGTAATATCATAGAAAAGTAATTTTTATATTGCTGTATACAAAAAACGTTTCAAAGGTTTCTATACTACAACATTTGATATAATAATTTATTCTCTTTCAACTTCCAATGCAGCTTCTGAAATTCTTGTAGCTGCCTTCCATTTGCAGGAACCAAAACAAAAAAATTTAATTTATTTTTTCCAGTTTGCTATCTGGCAAGCATCATATGCTCATGGAAGCTAATAATGAATTAAGATAATTTAAAAACACATCTACTTACACGTTCAACATAAAGCGTGGTAAACGTGGCTCTAGCGTGGTAAAGAGACAAAGAAAGTAAGTAAGATCTTGCCCACATGCTAATAGAACGATCATAAGACGAGTGTCAGACAATCGGGCTTAACCACACGGTTTCAATAGTGTTTTCTGTTTCTCCAGAGCAAATAAAACTCAGCAATAAGTACCATTGAACTGACCACTACACTCTCCCTAAGGGAAAGTTCATGAAGAAAGAAACCTACATCCTCACCACGCTCACTCGACGACAATTCAAAAGATATTCTAAAACACACATCACTCGAAAGCCAAAGGAGTCAGACCGCTGAACAACGGAAGCAACGATCAGCCACAAGGTGCACGCAGAACGCGCCGATGGTTGTCCTCCATTTCCATTATCAAGGATTAGCATCTTTCCACCTCGTACTCGTGCCGAAGCGCGGTAAGCAGATAAAGGAATGGAATCATCGTCTTTCAGCGGAACTCAAGGATGGAGAGTCCTTACAAGTTGCAAACATTGTTCCTTTCTACCGCGGCCGGTCCACCGAGGTTTAGCCCGGACGTACCCGGAAACCATAATTAATGGACAGGATAAGCTCCTGGTAGGGCAAGACACTTTCACACAATCGCCCCGCAGGCCACGCTTCATGGTTCGTTTGTTTAGAGTAATGCACGTGGGAGATTTCGGTACATCGGAAAGCGACAGGAAGAGTAGATCACCAACAGAGCGCGATAAGTGAAATTTGACCAGTGTCCTTTCCGTCCGTTTGGCATCCTCGGAGCCCATTCATAATCGTCGTATGTCCATTTTTCTGCAAACGCGGTGTCCATTGACCAGCGCACGCAATGCGGACAGGATCACGAACCGTACAGGAAACGATCATAAAGCGATTATTGTTTGCTGCTTTCGTCGCAGTGAATCGATCTCGGGTTGACCAGGAGACAAACGGGCGGCACATCGGAAGCATCGTTTATGTTTTCTTCCGTGCGGGCGATTTGTTCACCCCGCAAAGCTTCCGTCACAATGGAAAGGATCAATGGGAACGAGGAAATAACATGCTGCAGTGAAGTGTGACCAATAAGGGTCACAACTGTGATGGGTTTCGGTAATGCTTAGAATTTCTTCACAATAGTACAATTGTGGAAGATAAGGTGTCAACCACTATCTGGAAGCGGTTCGTAGGAAGCACGATATGCCAGCGACTCTGTGTAGATTTTTCGAGAATCGTTCTCATATAGATCCTACATAGATTCAGGTGAAATGTAGGTTAAAAAATCCTTCAATGTATGTCGCACATTTAACTAGCACTTATTCAATTCATTGATCATTGCATCTCAGTGTGCAGCTACTGAGTCAATTCATTGATTGATTTTGCATCACAGTGTGCAGCTACTGAGATCTTAAGTTTCTGATATAACGGAGATCTAAGCACTCTTGGTCCATACTTCTTCTTCTCCTCTGGTCCGCTTCTGTGTCCATAAGAAAGGTTTAAAAGGACGTATCATTCGACTGACATAACCAGGTCATTCCAAGTCTTCCAAGACCAGGAGTCTTCCAAGTCTTCTGACGCGCTGCACTAAAGTAAGCTTTTGCTAAGCATCTTGCTGTCATTTGTGAGTATGAGAGTTTCGTCAGGTTTAGATAGAGTCCGTGTATTACAGTTGTACGTGAGTAGTGGAACTATGGATGTACTATCTATACAATACAAGAAGCGCAAAGTTCAAGACCAATATTACTGCCTACCACTAACAAAACTATTTCTGCCGTCTGCTCGATCCGTTGATACTACTACTGGTATATAAAAATTGGTACCCGTAGATTCTACCTCTGAAAATCCGATGACCTTCTCTAGCGCTTGGTACAAGAAAATACCTCGATGCCGTCCCGTTGTTACAATCCCTTCCCTTGGAGGTAGCGAACAGCCATGAGAATTTCCCATCAGTCATCTCTGGGTCATCTCGGGAGATGCGGCCATGTCGGGATTTCATCCTGACGGGTGAAAAATGTCACCATTGCATAACAACCATGTTTGAAGTATGTATTATACATGGCTAATGAAGCTTCTACACACAAAACCTCGTACGATTGATTTGGAAAAAGTCTTAACAGATCACTACTCGATGCAACACGATCGTCTCGCGATCGTTTACGTTCATTTCGGACCATCGTCAACACACTCGAGAACGCGGTTTGCTTTCAGCTGGAAAAATAAATATTCTCAAATACTTTTTTCATGTATTTTCGTTCATTAATGGTTTTTAAAAACTTCACTACATAAAATCGAATCGTTTTTTTTTTTGTTTATCGCGTTCGCCTTCGTTGCGCTCATTTTTCGGCTCCGGCGCAATCCACCGCATCGAACCGCCGCTCGCTTCCGCCTCGCAAGTGTGCTCACGCCAAACATGGCTGTAGCACTTGTACACGTTTTTTCCTCTCTATATCGTCATTCGTTCGTCGTTCGTTCCACCATTGCTTTAGCTTCTCCGTGTTGGATAAAGTGTTACATTATTTATGTGTTGTTCTCCGTATAGTTTCATAACTTTTCTTTGCCATCATGCGTGAAACACTTTTTCGCCAGCGCAAGTCTATACCGGAGGATAGGAAATAAGCGAACATTTCATCTTATTTGGAAAACGATTCCGTACAGTCGTGTGCTTAACCAAAACGTGCTACATAATGCTGCGAGCTACTACCCATTACTGCGCTTGCAACAACTGATCGATGTAACGGTGGCTACACATTCTCCTCGTCTGATTCGAATAAACCCATTTTCATTCCACTCAATAATGAACGTAGCGCTGTTTTTTGTTTTGTGTATTACAACGAGATCACTGGATCGCGTTAACGTAAGCCTTTTGTAGGAGAGATTGTTTGCTAGACCGTGATAACAATACAAAAACGGAAACCGTCAGAATGACATCAACACATTTCGCAACATATTATTTCCTCCTCCGATAACGATCGATCGCATGACACGAAATACCTGACAGCAGCACGACATAAATCATGTTTAATTGATCTACAATTGAACAGTTTTTAATACCCACTTTGAGCCAGGTTTTGGGTTTGACATTCTCCCCCGGTGAAGGATTTCGGGATTACGTAAAGGATGCTTGGATCCTTGGTGTGTTTTGTGTCATGGGTAGTATGAGTGGTAAAACGTTGCACTATGCTATACATTACAAATTTCGAACAAAGAGTTGCTGTGTGCACGTATGTTCGTGCGTGTTTGTGTGTGCTTCTGATAGAGAAAGAGAATTACAAACAGTGTTGCTATCAGAGAACGTTGTAACATATTTCTAAGGAGAAATTCGCTTCGCGATAGACACCTTACGGTCAAACCATTCAGTAGCTTTTGTCCCAATTTAAGGAGCAATCCGCAGAAGATCGCTCGGTTTCGGCGCACTTCACAACCATTTTTTTCCTCCACGCTCTGTACCTATTTATCTCCATTCGCTTGGAAAAAACCATCGACCATCGTGCTCTCGTTACCGCTCCTGCTTATCTCACACGCTGGGTAACATTGCCAGTCCGTCCTTAGTGTCCCATTCCTTCAGAATTAAATTATTCGTGGTGCAGGGTCAATTTACACAACATTTGCATGCAGTACACAGGGGAAAGGGTTCAGAGTTTTTTTTTTACATTTGCCTACGGGAAACAATCTCCTGCTCGGCTCAGGTCCACGTTGGGTAGTACAATTTTTTGTGAGCTTCTCTCTCTCTTTCCTACTTTGTAGGAAAGATAATCGTTGATTTACTCTCTACTAATAAATTCACTACTGAGAAAAGTAGTATCCGAAGGTGCGAAGAGAGTAAACGCGTCAATTTAGTAGCGCGGAGTAGGATGCGAGTGCGGCCTCGTCTGTATGTAATCCTTGTCATGCCAGGCTGGTGACTAAAATCATCCATCCCTCTCTTCGTTACGCAGGGTTTTGGGTAATTTCTAGTACGGCAAATCTCGTTTCATACGCGATCCACATGCACCATATTCTTTACGCCACAGCAACTGCAGTGGAAGAATCTAATATTTACGAATCTATTTGGCAGCAGCTACACGTTGCTACTTGTACTAGAGCCTGCTAACGAAATTATAAGCTAATTGCTTTGTCGAACTGGATGGCGATGTGCAAGTTGCATACGTTTGGGTAGACTTTTACCGACGGTTTAATGTACCTTGCACAATTTTAGTCGAACTGGTAGTTTTAGTGGTATAATAGCGGCGGTTCAATATTCAGTGTGAAGATAATTTCAACCGCTTATTATCAAAAATAACTAGATTGTAGGTTTCCGAACATTGTTTTGAAATTCTTCATTCTCGCAGAATACGCCAGCACAAAACATTGAAATGATAGAATGGTGTAATAAATATGAGACGCACTATCCCATACTTGTTGAAAATATTGATTTAACTACCATTTAAACTGTTGTTAAAGTATTCCAAAAGCATTATGTAATACACATTGCATACTTTTAGGAACAAATGTACCTAATCAACCAGAAAGTATACTATTTGCAGCAAAACACAAATGGTAATAACGTATCCTTAGCCGATGTATCATATCTTGATGGCCGTACTCCTTATGATTAAGAAATATTATTGAAGTACTCGAATAACAAATCAACGCGAGTGTGATTCGTTACTCATTTCCTGCATCCTGAAGCATCTGTTGCCACTGAAGCATCTGTTCTTTCAATGTCTAAATCCGCCTTCACATATGCAACATTCACATCACCATCACATTCTGCCCCAGGCAAGGAAAAGCAACTGTTCTACCACTTTGGTTCGTTCTACCACGTTCACATTGGTTGTAGGACAACGAAATCATTTGTAAAATATCGGTCAGAAATATCTACGATGTTCTGGCGTCTCGAGAGTGTCCATTTTATTATGTTATCTCTCGCTCTTTACTGGGGCA
This sequence comes from Anopheles dirus, assembly GCA_000349145.1. NCBI lineage: Eukaryota > Metazoa > Arthropoda > Insecta > Diptera > Culicidae > Anopheles > Anopheles dirus. The sequence continues at coordinate 2,095,660 of KB672791.1, read as the reverse complement.
TAACTGTTTGCGATATATATCCATTCAAACGAAGCAGAGCACACTTCATTCCGACACAGCAAAAATGGAGAACAGAGTGCGCGCTATGCCCATTAACGATGCAAGCAGGAAACAAAGGGTATTTTTTACCCATGGAAAACAATGAAATTTGTTCGGAAACTAACAGCAAACCGCAAACAGAAGACGCTACATTCGTCGTTTGACTACCAAAGTAAAGGACGCACAAATAGTACAAACCCTTCTCGGCTAGCATATTCAAAACTGGGATTTCATGCTTCTACCGTCTACGTGATCACGTTGTTGTGTTTCTGGTCCACGCCCTTCCTCACCCTTCGCTGCTTGGGGTTTGCGTTTACTTTCGTTAATCAATTATTGAACGATGGTCAATTTGCTTCTACTAAGCTTACGTCATTTTTATGTCCTGTTGTCTACATCTAAAATGCAATTTACACAGTAACGAACACACTCACTGCGTTGTGCCTTTCGCCCTTTGCTTCTTCTTCTCCATACAAAGCAATAGTAACAAAGAGAAAACTAGTGCACGCTATCTCTCGCACACACACACACTATGGTAAATAAACACTTGATCACATTATGCTCACAATCTGGCTATAGCAGCACACGAGGCTTTCCTCTCCCCCTACTACACTATCTACGTGTATGCACACATAAACGCAATCCGCTTACACTCTATTACATTGTTCGGAAAAACAACACGTCCGTCAACCTATATGCGCTTCTGTTTGTTTGTTTTTAAATAAACATAAAAATAGCGGTACGATTATAAAGATAAAACGTAACAAGATAAATACTTTTTGCAGAATACCCGCGTGACTTGTCGGTTTTGTGGGTTTTCCCCCCCGATGCGTGTCCTATACCTAGTCCGCCTAAGACGTTCGTTTTGTTTTAGTTTCGCTGCCTTATCTACTGGTATCTGTTTGATATATATATATAGTAAGTGTGTGTGTGTGCTTGGGTGCTTGTGAGGTTCGCTTAAGAGATGCTCAAACACAAACTTGACCATAACAACACAAAACAAACACCACGCACGTGCCAAACATCAAAACTGGTACTAAATACTACACTAATGTACAACCGGCTGGCTGCTGTAGCGTTTGTTTTTTTTTCTGTTGGCTTCCTACTTGCTTGCCTTTGCTCGCCTGTTTCTATGCCCTGTTGTACATTCCACTCAACCATAACTTAGTGTGAAGTAGTTGCAGTGTGTTTCAAGTCGCATGTGTCCGTGTCTCTCTCTCTCTATCTATACATACAGCGAATAAACACTGATTTCGACATCTTGACGCTTGATTCTGAAATATTTTGAATCGATTTTCGCATCTTTCTCTCAACGTGAGAACGTCCAGGTGTCCGAATCAGCGTTCGGACCGCAGTATGGCTACGTATATAGATGCTAGAATTATCATGGGAGGGAGGTTTAGCGAAAAATTGCTCTACGTATGATTTTGTTTTCCTTGTCCCTAATGCACACTAACAGTACACGTACGAAATAGTTGAAACAGCTATACAAACAACACAACAACAGCTGACGCTTCTCCGACACGGGAGAAGAAATACGATGACACCAGACATTAAAACATAAACGCATTCTATTTCCCGCCCTATTTTCGATGCTAGCGCGTGCGTAGCAGTGCGTCTCGTTCGATCTTTCACAATTCTGTTCTCCTCTCTAGCCCCTATATCTGCTCTCTCTCTCTCTTTGTTCGCATATCACACCATTCGAGAAAACCGTCGTTTACATACAACACACAACTTATTAATTAATCGCCTGCTCCGTCATCTGCCGACAGAGAAACTCGAGCCGCGAGTTTATGTCGACGATGCTGCTGTTGTTGTGGTTGCTGCTGTTGCTGCCTCCTCCGCTGCTGCTGCTACTGTTAGTGCTATTGCTTTGGCCGCAAACACGCAGCTCCTTGTCACTGTTAAGCAGCGATGACGACGGAACGTCACCGCCAGCTCCCATCTGCTTCATCATCACTTTGCCCGAGCCCGTGGTGCGATTTTCCAGATTGCCCAGAAAGATGGCCTGCGGTGGCACGAGCGAAGTGGTGTTCTGGTGATGGTGGTGGTGCGTTATGTTGCTCAGCGAGTGCCGGTGGAACATAAAATTGGGATGCTGCATGGCCGTTGGTGGCGGCTGCTGCAGTGCGGGAGCCTGCTGCTGGGTGGATTGCTTATGCTGGGGTGGCTGCTGCTGCTGCTGCTGGTGATGGTTGCTGCTGGCGGGTTGCTGCATGGACGGGTTGTTACTAATCATCGGTTTCATACCGGCACTGCCACTGCCCACTCCTCCACCACCGAGCAGAGTCGAGGCAAAGCTCGGGTACGAGGAGCTTTTGTTGTAGTTGGCTGTGCCATTGTTGGCACCGTTACCGCCGGCACCAACGCCGGCATGGTGGAAGTATTGGTGAGTCGCCAGAACTGGAACAGCGGAGGAGCCCTGTAAATGGGAGTGAGATTGCGCGCCAGTTTGCTGCTGCTGTTGCTGCTGCTGCTGCTGACCCGCACTAATATGCCCCGGTGGTACGAAGTACGGTATGGAGCTTTTGCGGTGCTGTTTAGCTTGCGATTCGTTGACATTGACTGGTTTGTGTTTGTTGTTTGTGGACCATCTAAAAATGATTATTTTACTATTATTCAACAATCGCATTATCAAACAATTTATTTAAGCAAAAAACATTCTGTACTTAAAGTAAAGCAGAATCAACACAACATAGTGGATAATGACAAACGATGTGGTACAAATCCCAGTAGAAAGTCGACATTCGATTAAAAGGGCGACATTGGCTTGCGCCACCTAGCGGTGAGTAGCCGAAGCATATCAACTCGTTCAACTCGCAATGGGCAACTACCCAAAACGCAGCAATTGATACAATTGGAGAGTTTATGCACAATTATAAAATGCAATTATAAATAAACAATATGAAAACAACTTTTTCCTAAAATAAATCATTCCTAAATATGGGGTTACGATTTTTAGTGTACTTTTTTTTAGAAAACATACAATTGTCAAACATATTTCATATGTGGAAAGATTTTTTAGCATGTTCATATTATCACGTTCACTTAACGATCTAAAACGCTGGTCTTGCAAAAAAGCATGGTTAGGAACAAATTTTTGGTTCAACAAATACGGTAATTTTTAAATGTAAACTTAAGAAACGAAAATTCCTCAATAACCCGACATTAGACTTACCTTGGTTTGTTCATACCAGGCCCGGGAACGTTGGTGGTTTTGACGAAGTGGCCAGTCTTCGGCGCTATTTGCATCTTTATCTTTGACACTTTGTACTTGTGATCCTTCAGAGGCGCCGCGTGCGCGAAAAAGGCATCGTTGTGCAGTGCGCGCTCGACGATCCACAGAAAAATGTTCAGGTACTCCTCGTCCTGCTGATTGCAGATCGGACGCATGACGATAATCGATCCAACTAAATATAAAAAATGGATTGATTAATGGTAGTGTTACTTAGTCTACAGCGCTGATATGTTCCGAAATGTATATCAGAACATAAAATGTTCACTAGTGAAAAATGAAGAATTCAATCCATCGAAGGTTGCAATGATGATGCCAAATAGTTCACATGCTCAACAAAATCACTTCGAACGGGCTGTATTTTTGAAATGTATAATTTCCAAGATCAAAATCGGAATCTTACCTAAATCCAACACCTTCACAAACTGCCCTGCAATGTCCTCCGGTTGATCCATGCCGATCGGCTTCATCGGTGTCAGCACGATGTTCGTCAGCTCTTCCAGCACCGTACCGAGCTGTGCCTGCTGACCCGCCACCATCAGATCCTTCTCGAGCTGCAACAGCGTGCCGTACCGCTCCTTCAGCTTCTGGATGCAAATCGCCAGCTTGTGCCGCGCACCTTTCGTCACACCCAGGTTCTGCAGGTACTCCTCTGTGATGCCGAGCATCTTTTCGTACGTTAGGTTCGAGAACAGCCACACGTACTTGTGCAGCCGCAAGCTCTTCAGCCAGTGCGCGATACTCGACATGCCCACGTTCGGTTGGCCCCCGTACAGCTTCATCAGCCCGGCGCCCTGCTTGTAATCGTCGAGCTGCGTGTCTGAACCGCTCGAAGCAAGCGACGAGCGTGGGCTTTCCATCGTCAGCGAGAAGCTGCGCGGTTTGTTCTGCAGTAGCTGCAGGTTGGTGAGATTTTCCGCCGACAGGCATTCGTTGTTTTGTTTCTGATGCGCGTGCAGCTCGCCTCCGACACCGAGCCCGGCAGCGGACAGAGTCGTCGGTGTGGTGAGACTGTTCGAACGGCGCGTTTTCATCAGCGTACCGTCCAGATCGAGGTCGAGCATGTTGGCGCCACCACCGCCGCCGTGCGACAGGAGATTGTGCTGGCCGTAGTTCGTGAGCAGCAGTGGCGGCACACGCAAGAAATCGCTGCTCACGTTGCTATTGAACGAGACGAGCTTCTTGCCGCCGGACGTTGTTCCGGAACCAGCCGGAACGGACGCGCCACCGGCGGATACGGAGGAGGAGGTCGCTGCAGCGGCTGCTGCAGCTGCGGCTCGGATTGCGGCCGCATTGCGCGTCATGTAGCTAAACTCATCGTCCTCGTTTTCGAAATCACAATCGTAGTCGAATATCTCCGTGCCGTTCTTGCTGAACGAAATATGATCCTCTTCAGTGGAGTCGTACAACAGCGATTCCGTGGCGGCCATGAGATCGTGGTGCGTGTCGCACGTTACACTGTCGGTCGTCGTCGGTGCACCCGTCACCGTAGGCCGTCGTTGGGTGCTGTGTAGCGGCAGGCTCACAGCAATGGCGTTGGGGGCCGGAACTTGCTGGGGATTGTTGCCACCCGTGGCTTGACTAGAGACGAGTAGGCTCTGTCCGATCGTTTTTGGGAAATCCGTCGCCGTAGCGGTCTTCGTCGCGGTCGCGTCCTCCGTAAGAGCTGCCACCCTCGGCGAGGCCGCCGATTTGAGCAGTTGCGAGGCGGCACTGTCCAGACAGGAGCTGGAGCTGGTGGTCGAACTGGAGGAGCTGCTCGAGCTGGAGCTGCTGCTGTTGTTGATATGACTACTGCTAGTATTGCCACCGGCCCCTGTTGAGCCGGTCGTTGTCGTTGCTGCCGCCACCTGGCTTAGGCTCTGTTGTGATTGTGATAGAATGCACGGTGGCACCACGGCGGGATGAGCAGCAGCCGCCGCTCCTGCTCCGTTTGTCCAGCCTCCGGTGGTGTTCGATGTCGATAAGAATTGCACGTGTGGAGGATGGTGTAGGTGGTGGCTGCTGGCACCACCATTGCTGTTGCTGTTGATGCTGCTACTGCTGCTCGTACCACCGTTGGCGGCTCCGGCACTTTGCTGGACGTTGAAATAGTTGCGATTTTTCGCAATCGTCACCGGGTTGGACGGGGGCAGATAGGACGTCGAAATGAAGTCTTCCAAATAGCGCAGCCAGTGGCTCAGGATGCTGTGAAACGAAACAAATGGAATTTCACATCAATGCTGTATTTGAAAATATTTATCTACAAACAGCGTCCGTAATAAAAACATTGCACCCATAATCTACATCTTCTTATCAAACAACTTGGTAGAAACGTTTCTACCTGTTTTGTGAAGTTTTAGTCTAAAACCAAAAGCATTTGTTTACGTTTTGACGTCTTGTTTACGCCTCAAATCGGTCTGACAGCTGGTCGCTGTACAGCAGTGATACCTGAATGTTTCTTTATGCCTAAATCTCCCTAGGGTCGCCAACTGCCTACGATGGAAACTCTCCCCACAATGAGCATGCCACACAGTCCCTTCAGATCCAGTACGTTTTCCCTAAGGTAAACACGATATTTACATTAACACGATTCTGCAGGCTGGCAATGCGCTGGGGATAAATATACAATATACTTGGGAAACTGGGTGGTTGCAACAAGCAGATATGTATGCCTTGCCGTGCATTTGGTGGTTGTAAAAGAATTAAAATAATATTATTAAATTTGGTCCAAAAACTTAACAACATAATCGTAAACTGGCACTGGAAGACACACTGTGCCACAAATGCGCCACTGCTTCAGATAATCTTTGGTATGACTAGCTCCGATTACACAGACAGCTCTCCGTTTACGTTAACTAAGCAAGAGGTAGAGCGATTTTGCTGTAATACTTTGTACGTCATGTCCCTAAATTTCTATTGATTACTATTCTAGAAAAACATCCATAATGGTAACAGCTATAATAATGCCGTATCACATATCACTAATGAAATGAGGGGACACTTGTCCATTTTTACATTTTAGCTTAGATAAAGATTATTTTTCCTCCATATAAAAACTGTTCAACTCCTTCAACAAAACCATGAATCGGTAGTCTAGTAAATTGATTTAGCCCACTACTGCTTCGGTAAAGTAAACTAACAGTCTGATAGTGCCAATCAAAATACCCACCGTCGATCATCGTTCGTGATAGCAGGGTGGATCAGCAGATAGGACAGCGTCTGCTGCACTATCTCGGTCGGCACGAGCTGCCGGCAGGCATCGTCCACCGCCACCGGTATCAGCGACATGTACAGACTCTTCGCCTCGTCGTTGCCCGGTGCCAGCAGCGGCAGGTACATCAGTATGTCCTTCAGTATGTCTTCCTTCGTTTCCGGTTCACGAGCCACCGGGCTCTTGGTTGCAAACTGGCTTGGTGGTGCGGCCGCGACTGCCGCCGGCACGATCGGAGATTCCTTCAGGAGCGTCGAGCACGCTGTTCCACCACCTGAACCATCCGTGATCGGTAGTGCTGCGTGCTGCGATTTCTTCAGCAGCTCGTACAGTGATGAGGGCGACTGGTGCTCGCCGACAGTCGCTTTGAGATTATTGTTGTTCACACTGTTGTTGTTGTTGTTGTTGTTGTTAACGGTACTCTGCTGCTGGGAACCTCCACCACCGCTCCCGAGCAGCAGCGAGGCGGCGGCAACAGCAGCCGCATTGCTGCCGTGACCGCTTAGCTGATAGTATCGCTGCACGAGCTTCCCAAGCAGGGCCGAACTGTTCGCTTTCGTTTCGAGCTGCTGCAGCTTGGCCTGCGTACTGTAGTTCTGTGCGAGATTGTAGTCGATCGAGACCTGCAGGAACTTGAGGTTGGCGAATGGGACGCGCTTCAGCAGCGCGTACAGGACGACCGTCCGCTCGCAATCGTTCCACTGCTCGAACAGTGACGTCACGGTGCCGACCTGCTCGCAAAACATTGTCGATGGGTTGCCGCCGGGATATTTCATCGCTAGCTTGGATGCTCTCGTTCGAACTCGCCTACTTTGGTTTCTGTTTCTCTGTTTTGTTGCAGAATTGTTTATAATTCTTTGTTTTCTTTTCGCCCAAGGCCGATGAGATCTTGACACTTTCTTCTTCTAATTCAACCGTCTCGGGATGAGACAGTCACGTCCTTACTTTAAAAGAGTGCGGTAGAGGAGCATTTGGTTCCTGGAAAACAGAAAAAAAAACGCAGATCATATTAGCACCGAGATTTTGTAAAGATCACACAACAAAACGCAGATCTCTTTTTTAAAAAACAGACACCAAAAATTTCCCATTTCACTCCGCACACGGCCGCTTCCCAGGACGATGACGACGGGGTGTGTGCTGCTGTTGTTGTTTGGTATGGGTGCGTTGTTTTGCGTAAAATTCCGAAATTAGACATAAACCGGGTCACACCAGCGTCATCAGCGGGGTGGAAGAGGATGAGGCACGCAACACGAATCACACACACGCAAAGCGCTACATAAGAGACAGGGCGGGCAGCAGCGCGCGTTTCATAACCATCTCTTGAGTAGTGCCACTACAAAACGATTGCCGCACGAACAACGTCAAGAGGACTCTACTTTAAAAAAAAAAGCAGAAGAGCACAAAAAACGCAAATCCGACGAAGCAAAACAAAGACCGGATCCTTTAGGCGCTTGTGCAGTGCAACTGCAACATGGTGGAGAGTGCCTCCTCCACACCACCTTCACCCCTGTGGATCCACGACTTTCCGACCGAACGACCCCGACATCTACTAATCGTCTGTTTGACGGTCAAAACTCCCGGCGGATGCGGTTCCCCACCTGTGGAAGCTGCGATCGTTCACACATTCGCGAGAACGGGGCGAGAGCGGATGGTGGTGATGCGAAAGGATGATGGCGATCCGTCATCATAGTTGGCGCGGTTTTTTGCCAACCTAAGCGCATTCTCTTATCGCCTAGGGATCTAGCCTTATCTCGCGGGCGCGCACTCCTTGTTTTATTTTTCCTTAGCTTATTTTTGCAATCCTCCTCGCATGGGAGAAAGGGTGTATTCCTCCCTCTCTCTGTCGCTCGCTCGGTAGCCTCCTTTGGGCGAACAATCCGTCCTTCGGCCCCGCTTTACACCTTTTCCCGGCTCTCCACTCGTTCACTCGCACTCTCTCTGCACGCAAGATGCATGATTAGCCTCGGTTTAATTTGCAGCATCCAACGCGCTTGTGTGTGTCACACTGACGGTGGTTCTGCTGATGATGCGAATGATGCGATTGACGGCAGAAAGGTCGCAACAAACCGCCTGCTCCTTCTCCCCGCCCACTCGGTGGGACCCTTCTGCCCTTCAATGTGCCACCGTGGGTCGTACGATTGTGAAAATTTTCCTCTCACGTCAACACAGCACGGACAAACAAATCCGGCCTACAACAACAGAAAAACAAGAAACAATTTATTAGTAGAACTTTCACGGCCGATGTTCACTCGAGAAAGTCCTCTATAAGCGCACCGGGTTGACTCTCTCGCTCGCTCGCTCTCTTTCTCGCTCTATCTCTCTGTGCGAAAATGGGCGCCGCCGATTTTGGAGGAAGTTGTTTTCTTGTTTGCCGCTTCGGTTTCGGTGTGTTAAATTTCGCATCAACGATTAGCGTCTGCCGCTGGCCATTTGTAAATCGATTGACACGGTAGTGTCGTTGGGACGATGAGAAGAACCACAATTGCGGAAAAAACTAACTTATGACCGTACGCCGTCGTCGCCGGTCCGAAACGTAGGGTAGCACCCTTCAGCTACACCAAGCAACACAGCCTACACTTTTTGGTTGGCATTTTTTGGACAGAAAGTTTGAGCATTTTCTTCAACCCGACCGACATGCTTTGGGTACGCCATTTTCTCCGCAAGATCATCGCGTTGCCGGGCAATGCCTTTCCAAAATGAAATCCTTTCGTTCGTTCGTACGTGTGCGTTTTTGCTTCCCCCGCGTGCTCCTCCATCGCTCCTACCACCGTGGAGTTCAACGCATTGCGCTCCATTTTCGTGGTTTCGAGCGGAAGAAGAAGCGCGCCATTTACACAAACACACGCACACACACAAACATGCACATACGGGAGAGCATCTAGTTTGCCGGGTGCGTTTTCTCATCCCCCACGCGCGGTTTTCAACGCCATCTTCCGGCGCGGTCTCCGCGGTGGTTAGGTTATGCGGCATCCATGAAACACTTCGGCATCTGCTGCCAGCCTGCTCCTTCGGTGTGTCAATCGCCGCCGGAAGCACATGCGTGGAAATGACCGACGTCCGCGATGCCGCGGCTGTTGGTGTGTGACAACAGGCGAGAAGGAGTGCTAGGTTAGGGTTCTTGCTGCAGCAGCTCCCTTCTTAGCTAATGCGGTGGTTGCGTGGGGATGTTCGCTTCCGCTAGTACGCTGGGCGTCTCTACGCTTCTCTGCTGGGATGCTGCCTTCCGGTTTTCATATCGATGCAAATTTCGCACATTTCCGACAGGGCACCGCGCGCATTTCTGCTTGTGCAAGAGTATGTGTGTGTGCGTGGGTTTGTGCGCGCTCGTGTATGTTAGGGCGGTTTTTCCCGTGGCCCCCCACCGCCACTACTTACTTCATGCCTTTTTACACCACGCACGTCCACGATACACTCCGCTGCACACTTTTTTCCGTCGGAACCTCCTTTTCCACCGTAGGGGCAAGTTTTGCTTATTTTTGGCAGACAATTACAGGACACCACACAAACGAAAACCCTCGCCACACTACTTTTCGGTTGCGTTTGCAGCAAGCAGCACACACACGCAACGTTCGCGCTCTGCTCCGCCCGGCGGTGGCGCTTCCGTTTTCACGAGCGCGAGGGGTGAGGAGGGTGGCGAGGAGCGAGAATTCTAATTTTCACATCTACACTTCGCGCACGAACGACACTACCTGCGGAATGGCGGCTGCTGCTGCCGTTGCTGCTGGTCCGGGGTACTACTACTTTACACAAAACAAACAAAAGACAGCACACGCGCCCCGACGCACTCTAGCGCGATTGGCTTGGGGGGAATCGCGACACAGGCAAAAGCGCATCAGATTTTTCCCATACGACGAGCACGGTCACGGAAACGGTGCGGGCTGGGCGGAGCAGGATCTGACCCTTTCCTTCGATCCTGCGGTGGACCGAGCGGATCAGATCCGGAAAATGTACCCTGTGGCTCCAACAAAGCAAAGTACGAACTTTTTTAACAATCTCAAACTCCAGCAGCAGCAGCGACGCACACACACATGCACGCACTAGACCTCCTTCTTCGATTTTTTGGCTCTGTGACCAAAGTCAGTACAGTGCACGCCTATCAGCATAGGTAGTGACGAGTCACCAGATTTGTCACCAAAACATCACCGCCACAATGTACCTTACACATTCGTAATGCATAAGTGTAGGTGTGCTGTCGTGTAGGTATGTGTAGGAAGGGACTTTACACGGACATGGTTCTCCGGTACCAAATGTAAACAAAGCGCAATGCATCTGAACTGCAAGTGCAGGTTTTCGTTTGATTTTTTGAGCTGAAAGACTACCCGGAAAGGCCAAGATGCCGCCACTGCGATTAATTGCACCACCATCGTCAACGCCAGGTAATTCACCAATCTACGCATTCAACAATACCGGTTTAAAATGAATACAGTGACTCCCCGAGATACGGTATACTCGAGATACGCGGATTTTAAAATTTGACAGAACACCTGGTTTATCATATCGGTTTCAGTTCGTCTAGTGACAACTGTCAAATGCAACATGAAGAGATGTCTAAACACAACAAAATTACGACAAACCATTTCATGCTGTTTCAATTCTGTTCCGTTTTTTCGCAGTGGCAACCAAAATGATAGCAATTCGTAAAAAGTATGAGGCTCGCAAAAATGTCCAATTTTAAAATTTGGTTTGAATAATCAACAACATAAATGAAGAGGCAAACGAAGAAGATTGTCACTTGGAACCAAAAAATCAATACTGGATCCCTCAACATGAAGTATAAACGATATGTCGCATGCAATTCGACTTACGCTAAAATTCGAGATACGCTGATGCCGTCGGAACGCATTACCGCGTATCTCGGGGAGTTACTGTACAAGATTGTAGTGAGGCGATGACGGAAGCTAATTGGCGCTTTTGGTGTTATAAATACTTCCGTTCGACCGTCGAACAACCTGTTTTTGTTACCAATATTCCGGTGACATGTCACCAGAAAATCCACCGTTTCTGGTGACCTTCTGTTGGTTGGGCTGTTTATAATCTCCACATGACAATTCATCATTTGACAGCTGTCCTTGTTATTGTTCTTACCAACCGTCAAATCTGTCAAATCATGCGAGCAGTTTCGAGCATGGCCAGGCGACCTCCACTGCGCCCAAGTGCGAGCGACCGGACACGAAAGAGTGAGATGAAAGAAAATGGATAGGGTTTTCAGCTTACTTCAGTTGTGTGTTACCGGGCCTATATAACTATTCACAGGACAATAAGCGAGCAAACAATAGACCATTAAGCATTAAAAAGAGACGCCCTCTGATTACAGTGTTCATCAGCTCGCGTTTGTAGCGGTAGTAAATTTTAAATTTTGTTGTAAAGGTTTTGCCATGTGGGTGATGTCGTTTTGCGTTGAACCGCACTCCCTTCGGGAACGGACAACTTATTATTTTGAAACGGTTCGACACGTGGTTTTATTCAATCCTTACCTAAAGCACGTTTCATTTAGTCTTCATGCAATCCCTTTTTTAATCATTTACACTTAGCAAGCGTTTAGTAGACATTTTTCATAGGTCCGTAAAATTCAATTTTTCATTGGTTCGTAATGAAGTGACCGCTCTAGTGTAGATGAGTTCCTCAAAAATATGGCTCAAATAATTTGAGGCGAATAATGTATTTTCATTTTAGCCCTACACCTTTATCGATAAATTGGCTCACTAAGGCATTATTTTTAGCTCATCCACATGGTGTTGCTTCCAGCGGAGAGTATCGATGTTGCTCCTTTTCGTCATGCCCCACAGCGCGTCCCCATTGTTGATGGCTCGTGCCACAACCTCCCTTCGTCTGAAGTATCCCATCGGCTGATGTCCCGGGTAGGGCACGTGAGCGATAGCGGTGATCGTGGGCGACGGGTGTGCCTTGCCCTTGAGCAGCTTTTCCCTCAGCTCGTTGTACACCATGAATGGCGTGATGCCAAAGTGGTACAGCAGTTCCACCAGGCTCAGTATAGAACCTCCCATGCAAAGCCCGAAAATGCCGCCGAACGTGGCCACCAACGTTTGCCACGTGACAAACGGTTCGCGTCTGTACTTTAGACAGTTGGTCGATCGGAAGTGTACGTGAAGAACACCGTAGGCTGAGAAGTTGATAGGAGGCCTGCGAGCGGAGATTAACAGCAACAACAACAACCATGAGATGCAATGCAATATGCGTTTTTCAGATACCTACGCGTATAATTCTTCTTTCGGGTTGGATATGGAGTTCGATATGGTGTGAACCTCGTTTTTCTGCAAGATCGAACGGCTAGGAATGAAGGTTTTGTGCAACCCATTTCAATATTCACCATTTTACCTCTATGGTACAGCTAGGATAGCAGTGGCACTTAATGTACGTGCGCTTAAATGCTGCGTTGGACATTTCGCTGATCTGTTCCGACGTGAAGCTAACACGTTCTGCAAAAAAAGACCGTTTCAGAACTGCATGGATAACATTCGTCACGTCGCTTCTTACGTTTCAGATCCAGCAGACACGCTAGATCACGAAATCCGCAGACTGAAACCTCCAGCAGCGCCTGTAGCTCGACCGTTTGCTTAAACAACGGAATGCACTTACACACGCTGGCAATGTACCGCTGTTCGCACTCGTTCATGCAGTTGCTGTAAGTGTACGGGACGCTGGTGGACCTGTTGCCCTCGTCATCGAACGCACAGCCACGTATCGCGAGCGGCACACTGCGCAGCGATGGGCTCGCGGACACAATGGTGGGCAGCACGGACACGTCCGTCTCCTTGCCCCGCTCCACGATGGTCGTGTAGTCGGAAAAGTCGGGAAAATCGAACGAACGGTGCACAAACACTTCGATACCGTACGAAAATCGATTCGACGCCATGTAGTAGTTCTCTCCGACGTCCAACATCACCGACAGCCCTTCACCCTTCCCAATTCCCGTGACGTGAATGCTTTCGGAGGGGACCGAATGGTTGGCCGATCGCGAAAAGATCGGCTCCAGGAACACGTCCGCATTGAAGGAGCAACAGTACCCGGCGAAGATCTTCGTCCGGCGAAACATCTGACCGCACTGTACGGGCTGCATTAGCCAAAAACAGTGCACTATCATCGTCTCGCAGGGAGGAGCAACGTCGAATGCTAGTCGCTCCGCGGTGTAGCCTTTGGATAGGAGAAGATCCTCCAACGATAGCAGCCGCTGCTCGATGGGCTGATAATCGTTCAATCGGGGCAGTGTGTAAAGGATGTCGGTCGTATCGTTCACATCTATTCCAAGCTCCACCCTGTGTACAAGACACACAGTCAACCGTTGTGAACTCTGCTCCACCAACCGAGCACATACTTACAACTTGATGGTTAACTCCTCCGCCTTCATGGAATGTATTTTATTTATGTTACAAAGCGTCACCGATGGAAAGGCAATCAGCGACACCGGATAAGAGGTCGTCTCGATGGTGGTCAGTGTCGGATTGCTCCGGAACTGGTCCCACGCCGAGTTCGCCAGCATGAGCGTGAAGCCCACGCTCACCACCGCGATCACACTCCACGCAAAGCGCAGCAAAACGTTTGCCCGCAGCGTCCTGCTGCGGCCGATGTACCGAAGTCCGTGGAGCGAAGAATTTTCGCAAAATATCCAAAACGTCTGCACGACCGTCATCGAAGCCAGCTTCAGTGCGCTAAGGAACGATAGGGAGTGAGCCATTTTTCGGCACTGGCTCTGCTGACGGTGGCGTTTTATAGGTGACCAGCGGGTCGATCAAATATTCACCTCCATTGTGCCAGCTACTTAGCACCGTCGAACGTCCGGCACGTGTTGACATCAGTCAAGTCGACAGGGAAATGCCTTTCAGACAACTCTATTGTGTACCGCGACGCGTCTAATGAATTAATTGATTATTATCCCGTCCCTACCGGACAAGGAGGACATTCGGACGTTTTCATAAGACTAATATTTAATCCACGCTAAACAGATGGAGCTCAAGAGCGGAACGAGCAAGTTGGACATGCCACTGTATCCTGTGCTAGTTTGTACAGTGAAGAAGTTATGGACAAAATGCGGATTTATGATATATTTTTATGTTGTTTCTTTCATTTGATTCATTCACAAAACATTAGTTTAGTCGTTATCAATTCAATTCAATTCATAAGGTTTAGCAAATAAAGCATACAAATGAGAATAAGGATCAAGATCACCACGATAGTAGTCTTCATACTTTCTAGAAAGTCGCTATGAACCAAACAATACAACAACACAAACAAAAGGCTGATGAAAATAAACCAAAAAGGCTTTATGAGCAAACTTATAACTAGCAATCCTGTACCTATAGTCATTTGCACTCGCCGATTCCGATACCGATACCGGAAGACTTAAGTTATACCCATAAACGGGACAGTCAGTCCTGCATTCGGTCCAGTCTCCACACTGGAGACGGTCCTGTTACGATTTGAGCCCACAACCGGTCGCAGGACCTTTTTGAGCCTACCTTTTGACCGTCCATACGTCAACGTGAATTCGATTGATGCTCAGAACCACGCAACGCCACAACGACTCCCCATCGTGTAATGCACGAATTAGCAATCCGGAAATGCACATGACCCACGTCACCATTAATTGCATTAGTTATGCAATTGCTCATCAACAAGTAACTTGTCTGGCCCCTGCGCCTAGCGCCACCGTATAAATAGGGGGTCACTGTTGATTACGCCTAATCACACCCAACCAGGACGCTTCCAAATCGGACGGAAACACAGTGAAACAGTGATGAGGCTGAAGAAGGTGGGCAGCACCGTCGGTAAGACGGTTCGGTGCGTCGTGCAGAGCTTCTGTGAAAATAGCACCCTGCACGGGTTGCGATATGTGTACGGTGGCGATCGTATGTTGCGCATGCTTTGGCTGCTGGTGTGCCTGATCAGCATCGGGTTCACGATGATCATGGGTATGATCGCGTGGATGCGCTTCCGAACCACGCCAACGATCACCACGATCGAAACGATGACGTATCCGATCTGGAATATACCCTTCCCCGCGGTGACGGTGTGCAACATCAACAAGGTCGACAAGCGGAAGGCTACGGATATCGTCGATCGACTGTGAGATTTCGGCAACACCCTCTCATTATTCGCAGTCTGATTACGAACGTACAATTCTCAACAGGGTGAAAGAGTTCGGGATGAGCAAAGAAAACGCAACCGGTTTGCTGGTGGCCCAAGGTAGTCTGGTAAACTTCGAAGCCGTAAACACAACCTACCTGGAGCTGGAATCGGTTCTCGGGCGTATGGGCTGGAACCCGGATAAGTTGCTGCTAGCGCTCAGCCAACCGTGCGAGGAGCTGATCAAGGTTTGCTACTGGCTCGGATCGGAAGTGCCCTGCCCGCAGGTTATCCGTCGCACGCGAACGGAGAACGGATTCTGCTGTTCCTACAACGTGGACGACACAATGCAGCCACTGATTGCACAGCTCAACCGAACGGATCGTACCGACCGTGTTCCGTACCGACCGAAGCGGCTCTCCGGTGCCGGACGGCACGTCGGTCTGTCGATCCTGATCGACGTGCGGCCGGACACGTACATGGCGCCCACGAAATCGTACTACGGGGCCGAAATTTACGTGCACGACTCGAAAGACTTTCCCTCCGACAGCGACTTCGAGCACGTGGCGCAGCCGGGCTGGGATGCGGTGATGTCCGTCATACCGCTGCCGATCGAGAGCAGCAGCACGATGAGCCAGGTGCCGGAGGCCATGCGCAAATGCTTCCTGCCCGAGGAGAGCGACGCCCACTCGCAGGACAGCTTCAACCTGAACGTGTGCATGGCCGAGTGCCGGCTCCGCACGATACTGAAGCTGTGCAACTGTATACCGTTCTACTACGTGGATCTGAGTGAGAAGCGCTGTTGTTTGGTTGCTTTTTCAATAGCCTGCTTACTTTTTGTTCTGTTCATTATACTGCAACTTTTTTCAGATATTGAAGAGAGCAATGGCATGGAAATGTGTGCACTAAAGCACGTTGCATGCTTACACTACTTCAGAAGTGAGTACATATGGTATTTGGATAAACATTTGGAGAATTAGATAATTTCGTGCTCAAGATTTTGCCTGATGCAACTATAGCTGAACGCTGCTTGACCTTTTTCCAGGTTCCTTTCAGCAACTAACTAAGGCAAGGCTCTATGAGCCGTCGAACAAGACATCGAACAAAACAAACACGGATCAAATCCAAGTAATCATATGGAGGTGCTCCGTCAGACATGCCAGACATGCCAGACTAACAAGACATCGAACGAGACAGTTTGGTTTTGTTTGGAATGTCTGATGCCCATCTTGAAGCTGTTTACACCTTTCGGTATCATCCTGCTAATTGTCATGAAGCGACTATTGGCGGCTATTTGTGTGTTCGTATGTTTACACTCGTAAAATTTGGATAATTCACACGACAGTGTCGTACTTGTCGTATTTATCTGACGCTTCATAGAGCCCTGCCTAACGTTTAGCCCATGTATAATGTATTGCGGGTTGCATAATTTGTGGCGTATAGTGTGAATTTGAGAAATTTAACTTAAATTACATTAACTTTACTAAAACTGATGTAATGAAGCGAGAATAATTCAATTATTCTGGCTGATAAAGAAGGATTATGCCAAAAACTTTAATATTTGACGAACGATTTCTAGAGCTTTATTTGTGAGTTTTAATAATACTAGATAGGACGATGGCCGTTGGTATGTCCGCTGTAGTAATTTTTCTAGATATTACCTAGCTGTGAGTCAGTGATTGAGCCTATAACTTACCATCCAAAATGTATACTTTTGCGAGGTCATTTTTATATTAAGCATGAAGTCTACTACTTAAAATGGTTATATTAAGACGAACTCTCGTTCAAACCTAATTGTAATTGGACATAAAACAGGTTGTGTTACAATATTCCCTTTCCTGAAGGATACTTTTACAGTCTCCGCACCCATGACACCATAGACGATGATAAGGGGGATGTAGAATTTGGTATGGATTGTGACTGCAAGCCGCCTTGCTCCGTGCTGGTAATATACAAATATCTAAGCTAACTTAAGATAATCTTCTCAAACCGTCCGTTCTTCCTATCCTCAGAACTACAACGTACAAACAATTGTAAGCCAGCGGCAATCAAAACACTTCATGTCTGCCAACTTGTAAGCAATGGATTCATTTGTGTGTATTGAAATATTTTAAACACTACAACTATCAACTCGGTTCATTTCATTTCTTCCTGCGCCAGCGGTGGAAGAAACGTCTCGCTGTACGCCACGCTAAACGTACACTTTAAGGACATCTACTGCGTGAAGTACAAGCGCGACGCGTACATGACCTGGGACTCGCTGGTGGCCACGTTTGGCGGAATTTTCGGTTTGTGCATGGGCGGTTCGGTGCTGAGTATCGTCGAGCTGCTGTACTACTTCACCGTGAAACCGTTTACCGTGTACAAGGCGCGTACGAAGAAACCGCCCGGCCAGATTCGCCAGGCAAGTGTCACCCGCAAGGTGCTGGTGCGGCCGTACGCTTCACGGTACGGCAACATATCGCAGCATCCGGTGGGATACTTTTCGAGGCGCAACGTGCTCGCGAGGGAGCGGAGTGCCGCCAAGAAACTGGCGCACCCAGTGCCCCAGACGGACGCGAGTTCTTTCGTCTACTAGAAAGCGGAAACCCGTTTGCGGATGAATGCATATGCGTTTTATTTACAAAATAGTGTAGCGATCCAATCAGCAGTACGGTAGCAGCTTATCAGCTAATCAGCGATGATTCTTACAAAATAACTACAATATAACCGAACTTACTGCACTAACGATTATGTTGTACGGTTACTAGCTGTGGTAGGGATGAAATGGAAGCGCGATGAGTAGCAACAATGCTTATTTACACTCGATGAAGTATGAGTAACTGCAAGGAAAACTGGTCTTCCCGTAGACAAAACCATTCAGACGTTAATCCATTTCGAACCTTCAACTGTTCCTCTATACATTGCATACTTTTGGGCGTCAATTATCAAACTCGCCACGAAGTATGCAATCCAAACGAAACGAAAGGTGATTAACATCTGATTAGCCTTTTCTACGGGGATTCTTCTCGGGACATATGAAAAGAGGTGTTGACGCGACTTATTCGAAGTAGGACCTCTGACACCTTCACAGCTAACCTTATCCAACCGATTACCGACTAAGTTTGTTGATTTATGATTATGATTGTTTTGAACGATTGATCACTTATATGAGAAGCGCTAAATTCGAAGATTGCTCAATCCAGCTGCGCCTTGTGGCCGACGTAGTTGTCGAAGAAGGCGGCATCTTTCTTGCGGTACCGTAGTTTTGCGCATGCCGCCAGCAACGATCCGCCGAGCACGCACAGCAGCACACAGCAGGTGGCGAGCAGCGCCGACAGGACGGACGTTTTCATGCAAGTTTCCGACATATCTTGTGGTTCTGGAAGAGATTGGATGAGCAAGCGCAAAAGTGTCAATATACCGACTGGCAGTGAAGAACGGTAACGCAAGAGGCTTCCGTCGTACTTGCTGAGGTGATCGATTCCTTCTTCGCTCGTGCCTCTTCATCCTCCTCCTGCAGCACACGCAACGCTTGGAACAGGCTGATGTTGTCCGAGAGCGTGGTGTTGACCTTCGGTTGAACGGCCTCGCGTTTCGTGACGC
Source organism: Anopheles dirus (assembly GCA_000349145.1). Taxonomy (NCBI): domain Eukaryota; kingdom Metazoa; phylum Arthropoda; class Insecta; order Diptera; family Culicidae; genus Anopheles; species Anopheles dirus. The sequence goes on along the minus strand of KB672791.1, from coordinate 2,076,530 downwards.
CCTTCAGATTTCTCCAGTGACAGGGTTGACTCTAGCGGGGTTACGAATGGGAAGCGAATGAGTTTTTTTGCTCAGAATGGGGGCAACTTGAAACCAAAACCAGTAAATGAGCAGCGGTCACTACAGTTCACTTACCGGGCATCGTCCGTGACACATGCGAACGTCGCACTCGATGTACAGGGCGGGCGATCCTGTGAAGCGGAACGTTTTCATGTACGCGTACACCTGAGTTTCGAACACGCCCGTATCGGACCAGCTGCCACGGAATCGCGAAATCAGCTTATCGTCCACCGGACACCTGTGGAGTAAATTATATTTTTTGTTTGAGCAAAATATTTATTTCTTAAAACATTTTTACAAACCAGACCCTTTTGGGGATCTTTAGTCATCAAATTGAATAAATATATTAATAATAAATTTCAAACGTAGCTATTCTTCTAAATTTCAAAGTTAGGCTTAATGTTTGTGGAGCATACATAAGTAAATATATAAAAATATTGTACCATGATAAAAAAGGAACAAAAATCACGAAAGAACTACGCATGGTACAGCAACAGTGGGATTATATAGACATAACATCGTTGCAAGCTGATTAAAAGTAACTCGTAAATAAATTGCCTTCCTGATGTCATCTTTCATCTAAAGTAAGTTTTTAAGAAAGTAAGTAAGAAAGCCACTAAACGATCTGAAAAATGATGATCAACGCACAAAAGTATGGATGGAAAATATGCAGTGTAGTAAATGCAAACATAACAATAACTAGTTACATTATAGTTTCTAAAGATATTTCTTCTTCTTTGGCGTAACAACCTACGAGGTCATGCATGCCGACATACGGCTTACTAGACTAATTTTTATCTCCATGGCCAGCTAGTCACTCCTAGCTAGGGAGAGACTTTCCAGATGGTTGCTGCCGATACATTAACATTTATTACAGTATAAGCACCAATACGTTCATTGTAATGAAACCAAAGATTTGAACACTTATTTCTTGCATACATGTACAACAAAGATAACATGGGAATTTCATAATGACCAAGTTTCACCAAGTTAATATTGAACCATTTCGATGATTATTCGATAAACTCGAACGTTTCCAAGAACGTGCGCTCTCAAGATAGTATTCGATAAACGCGATTAACTCTCAAGATAGTATTCTTCATCGTGCGAATTTTCCTATTTAGGCGTTTTTTGATCAGATACATTGAGATGAAGGTATCAAGTAATTACAAGACATCTACAAACAGAGGGGAACCGATAAGAAAAGAGTAAACTTCAACCGTATATCCTATGCACCTTACCCATACTCATCGATCAGCTGAATCCTTTTGTTGGCCCCGTTGTGGGCGAAGCAATCGTTCACCACGATGTCAAACCCGTCGTACTTGCTGCGCATGTAGATGATCAGCGTGAGCGGATCGCCGACGCGAACCGGCCCCGTTACCCGGGCACCGTTCGTACCGTAACCGTTCCGGATCTCCATGTAGCATTCCGGTGGGCTGAGCGTGAACACTACCGGGTTTCCGGTGGCGACTCTGCGAGATAAAGCACGACACGGCACCGAATGAGTCGTCCCCGAAAGCGATCCCACATGCCCAAAGTCCCAAACTAGTCGCCCCCCCCCCCCCGCATTGATACTCACTCAACGTCGAGAAAGGGAAATGTCACCGTCTTCCAGAAGTCGTACCCATACTCGCAAGTCACCTTGAAGTGCTCGTCGAACTCTTCCTCGATCAGCGGGTTGTACTGCACCGTCACCGTGTTCCACATGAAGTTTTTCTGCGGTGCATGCGAATCGAAACGGGGACCGATTAGTGGTGCAAGGTGTTTCGTGCGACGGAGATGGTCGCGATGGGTACCGTGTCCCGCCCAATCTACGTACCGTTGGATTCTTGCGGCTATCCTCGCCGATTGCATTCTTTCCCAGCGTTCCGCAACGGTTCAGCTGGATGAAGAACTCGTAGTAATCGCGCCCGGAGCCGTTGATGTACATGCAGTCTGGATCGTACGCGTAACCTGCACACGGAGCGAATGGGAAATGCATTAGCGCAGGATTGTGGACGTGATACATGTTGTTCGCATGACCTAGTTTTTGCTGCAGGTCTCTGTGTGCAGTGGCATATTCTAACGGCTGTTGCAATTTGTTCTAAAGCTGTTACAATCATTGTTTTATCTGTATCAAAATTATGCGATCTATTTTGCTTCATTTTAATTTTTTGTAAAACGTTTGATCGTTTTATATTCTGTTCACCGTGTTGAATCAAATATGTTGTCTTAATACGTCAGATCAGGTAGGCAAATCCTACTTAGACCGCTTCTCTTAGCTACGAGTGATTATTTGAGAAAAATCGTGTGAATAAATCTAGTAAGCATGAACTAAAACACACATTTAAATAAATAAATCAATTCCTTATGACACTAATACGACTTAATATCGCCTAATTGGCGGTGTTTTTACTCAAATTACCGAAAAATCTTCAAAATTATGCTATATTTTACCTCAACACATATCTCCAATTCACCAAATTGGTACTATAAACAATCTCTCAATCACAAGTATCACTAGTACAACATGATAACAAAAAAAAATCGGATGTCCAAAATGCAAAGATAGATCTGAAAAATGATCTGAGCAGTAGGGATCAATTTTTTGAAGAGAAGAGTACTGCTCTATATTTGCTAGTAATAGCTTATCCTAAACTGGATTGTTATTTTGTGTTTTTCTTATCCTTCTTATTGATTAGCATTCTTTTATTACTCGATTGTTATACTACTTTCATGATTCATTTTATACTACTGTATAAAATGCGCACCTCCATGTAGCTTTTTATGTTCATAAATGCAAAAGTATCAAAATTGTACTAAAGTTGTACTAATAGTTCGAATTGACCAAACTTTAGCCGAATATTTTGATTTTAATCATTGGAAAATTATTAAAAACAAGTTGTTCAAAAAGGCTACTCTGTTGATAATAACCTAGTAAGGGTATTATATTGCCAATAAGCAAATAAGTGAGAAAGTAATAAGTAAAAAACGAATTCTAACTAAGAGTATTACATTGGAGACAAGAGTCAATGAGTGATTAACTCAATGTCAAGAGTGGTTTCAAGAAAAACTTGAATTTAAAAAGGGTTCGTCACTTGATCCACCACTGTTCACTATATTCGTAAAACAAATATAAAGGCTCCTTGAAACAAGCCGCTCTCTCTCTCTCTCTCACTCTCTCTCTCTCTCTCTCTTCACTTACCAGACGAGTAGAGGAGCCCATTGAAGGACCCGTTGAATCCAATGCGTATCTTCATGTAGTCATCCTGACACTCAGCTTCGATATCTGTTGAAAACGGAAAAGCTCATGAGTACAATGGCTCCCACGGTGACTCTCGTCCCGAGCGCTCCTCGTTCTCATCGCTCCCCCCTACTACTCACGCTGGACGCGCGTATTGTTGAACCGGTAGCGCCGATTGTAGTCCCTGTCCCAGGGGTCCGGCCGCCAGGCGGCGTCGATATCGCCCCCGTACGCGGGTGGCGGCGGCAGGCGCGGATGGGACGACTGCAGCGCCGTGAGCGGAATGTAGCCGGACGTGTCGGACACGTAGACGACCTGCTGGTGACAGGACACGAGCGCATCAGTAGAAGCCTTCCATTGGGTCGCGTGCCCGGCGCAACCGATCGCTATCGGGCGACCTTCCCCGCCCGAGCGGTGGAATTGAAATTAATGACCGCCGTGGCTAACTTTCGGTGCCCGCGCGTGGACACGCTACCTGACGGGGTCGACCGCGGGTCCCATTCGGAAAAGTGTCGGAAAAGGTCTTGCGGTGGTTCCTTCACCCGGGGAAGGAAGTTGCGTCAGATGTGTGTGCGCGCGCGCGCGCATTGGAACAGTTTTCCAATCCAACCCAACCGGCGTGGCGTGCCTGGGAGGGGGGTTGCATTTTAAATGGCCCCAAGACCTTGAACGCGTATGGTCGCGCAACGGTTCGCTCGGTAGGGCGTGAAATTGATGGCACTCTGCCACAGGTGTCAAAACGACGAACACGCCAAGGAATCGATTTTTTCTTCGTCTTCGCCGCCGTTGTGTTCATGCTTCGAGTGCGAAATGTTGTGCCGCGGGTCGGTTTGTCTCCTTTTCGTTTTTTTTTGGGAAGCCGTGTGTCGCGAATTCTGCCCAGCGAACGAGAAGAAGAAGCAAAAAAACGCGAAACGCACACCGAGAAGCCTACACGCATGAGAAGCTTCGAAACCGAAAGTAACATCGGCCCACCGGCAAGCAAGCAGGCAAGCCGTGCTGCGTGCCCATTTTTTCGTGTTGTTTTCGTTCGCTGTTTGCGCCAGCCCGCGGGCCGACACCCGCCGTTGGCCAATTTTCTCGGCCACAAATTTATCTTTCCAATCAGAATAGCACCGAAACCTTCATTTCGGATGCGAGCGAGGTACGAGGTCGCCGGCAGCTTCGAGCATGCGTTCACGGCACGGTGGGTCCCTGGTTAATTAGGGGGTGGGAGAGAAGCGATCGGGGTGGGGGAGGGGTCTTTTGTTTGTTTTCCCATCCCGGCGCCACCCACCGCCGGATTACGCCGGACCTCCGTTTCACACCTTCTCCAATGGTCGGACGGATCAACATGATCCGGTCCCGGTTTACAAAGTGTTTGGAGCGGCTGGGAAAACGTTCTTACTGCACGTTGACGCATGTTCTCAGCACAGACACACACACACACGCCCTGTAGAGCATAAGTTTCCGGCGCGGAAATGTGGCTAGTTTCCTCGGTGGCGGTTTTATTGGCGTTTTGTTCGCCCATTGGACACCCTGTAGTGGCTCCGTTCTTTGCCACAAGGCCCATTCTTGCTGCTTATTCAAACGTGTTTTAGTGCCTTATGAAAATTTGCATGCAAGTGTTGGTGTTTTACGCACCGAACTTCCTGTTCTGATAGCTTCACATAAATTAGCAGACAAAAACCTTCGACCGAGAAAGGAACTCCCGCCGTCTTCCGGTTCCGGTGGCTAACGGGCACAACTCTGAGTGTTTGTCGCGAAGTTTACCGCACACAGAGTGGCAGCTGTGCGAAATGGCACTTCTTGTGCGCCTTACCGTTGCACCACTCCCGTTAGGATGCGTTTGGGCGTGACAGAACACGCCCGGAGCGACACGAAGCCATCAGAACCGCGGGCGAAAGGTAGCACTTTAGATGTAGCGGCTTCAGATACGGTAGATTGCATCGTGCCGCGTGCCTTGCGCCGTGCTGTTTGCCTTCATTTAGACATTAAAAATTGATGCAGGGTTTGAGATCTAAATCGTGTCTTCGTGTCAGATTGAACAACGCAACTTTTGGAGCAACTTTGACTCCAGGCAGCGGGTTGCGCCAATAATAAAAAATCAACTGAATCGATAACCTACGAAGTAGGTTAGAGCTAAGCGAGCTGGATTATTATAAACAATTGCCAACTGCTTCCATTGAGTTTTGCCCTTCGCACTCGGTACGCTTTTAGAACATGTTTTCACGTTTTTAGAACATTTTCACGAGCCCTTTGCATTCGGTACGCTACTTTCTTATATCTTTCATCCAGCATCTCTTGTTTATAAACAAAAAAAAGGAAAATTGTGTAGAAAAATGAAACCCACTTCAGATGCTTCCAGCAGAGCTGCGAATAATGTTAGTCTTAGGGTCGACTGGGCACCGTATTGGGGCCGCTCGAGAGGAAAGGGTTAACAATTTGTCTATCTATGTTTATTTCAATGCTGGTCCTAAACGGTCATAAGGATCACTTTAGTTGAGTTTTTTTAGAACCTGCCGTATAGACTTTTTTTGCTTTTGAAGTAGACAGGAAGAAGTTTTGATAGGAAAAAATCAAACAATACATTTTGAACAGATATTGAACTAACTTGTCAGTATGAAAATAATATGTACACAAGGTGATCTCCATTTTTAATATAAGAGATCATACTTTACATCTGAGACATCTGCTTACCTTACATCTGCTACTGCTTACTTTACATCTGCTTACTTTACATCTGCTTACTTTACATCTGAGACATCAGAACCTTTCGACCATCTTGTTTTGATTGGCGTCGTTCTAATATACTCGAATACTTTAGTGGAATAGGATTTATTTCGGAATACCACTCAACCTGCTCGAACTGCCTGTACTGCCAAAGCTGCGCGTAAAGCCGTTTCCAGACATACCGCCAATTTCACGCTGCGATTGGCGTTTGCCAATTTTGACAGCTGTGACGTCAGCAACTCCATACGAAAAAACCGGTTCGCGCTCGATTTCGTTCACGGTGTATGTATTTACTGCGAAAGGATTTGGCGCCGCCAAATTGGCAAATAGTATAGTTTAGCTGATTGACAGCTCGGCAATATAACAGTTGCCATGCACGATTTTCACATATTTTGCGGAAACTGGCAGTAATACGTGTGGAAACGGCTTTAAGATGCAATACATTATGCACCAATAACTTCGATTCCAATAACTTTCCTGTTGCCAGTCACAAGATAAACATGAATGAAAACAATTACAAAGATGCTCCAGCAGTCGAGCAGTTTGGCGCAGCGCGATTTTGGCAGATTCTGCAGAAACTGTGCTACATCGAGCGCCAATCGCAGCGTGAAATTGGCGGTACGTCTGGAAACGGCTTTAGAACAAAACACTCTGACTATTCAATAGTTATCTTGTTTTTAGTACAAATTTTAGTACATATATTTTATATATTATTTGTTATAGATGTCCTATGTGTTTTAATAATGTAATTTAATCACAAACCAGGGTAGTCAAAGCAGCACGAGGAGACTAACGATAGGCAACATGATTTTTGTAAAATGTAACAAAATATAACGTGTTCTATTTCTAGGCGGGGAGCCTTTAAAGCCATAGTTTTGGCAACATTTTCCATCGACACCTGCATCGCAGGCGCATCTCAGCTGCCATTGAAATTCCAAAACACCCGAAAGAAACTTCCAAGCCGATGGAAAACACGATGAAACGCCCCACGCGGCCCGCCGATTTTCGGTGCCCACTGGCCACGCCAAACAAAAGCAGGAACCCACCGCGTGCGTGCTTTTACACCCCAAACCGAACATAAAACAAACGCCCCCCGACCGCTCGGTCGGCCTTTCCTTCGGCGGCGCTCTACCACCACCAAGAGCAGCCTTTATTCGGCGTTCTGTCGAACGGGGCAGCGCGCGCGGTCGTACACCGCACCGAACGGCACGCAGCACGCGAAGACGTGTGCTTTTTTGTTGTTGTATTTTAGTAAAAGCACACTAAACCACCGGACCGGAACTAAAATATGCGCCGTAGGTGTGTGTGTCTGTGTGTGGGGGTGAGATTTTCATTTCTCGTCTTATGCACCACCCAACCGGTCAGGCACGCTCTTGCTGCATCGCATTCGGGTGTGTTATGTAAGCTGTGGCCAGATATGAGCTAACACGCCCTGAGAAGGAAGCGCGCAGTGGGTTTGCCCTGATTAATGGACGGGAATGACCCGGTCCGAGGTGGAAAGTGTATCAATGCAGCAACTCTCGCTTTCGCGGCACTGGCGGGCTGGTGGGTGGCATCTTTTCTTTACTGTAGTTGTGTATGTGTGTGTGTGGGCCCCAAGTCCGTTATGTTATGAGTGCGCCCAGAGAGCCACCCAGCGCGGTGACGACGCGGTTTTAATGCGCTAATGATTCCAGCGTACCAGCTGACACCACCAGCACCACCTTGGCCGTGACGCAGTGACACAGATTATGCCACAATGGATCGGCCACGGTTTGGCCTGACAGTGACGACGGGAACGACAACGAAGTACCGATATACCCCAGCCCGGCCCGGCGGTACTTACCGGTTCGCTGCCCTCGTGGGAGAGTGCCTCGCGCGAGTTGTTCGCGTTGTCCAGCAGCGTCGGTGGTTGCTGCACGACGACATTCTTCTGCAAAACCGAAAAGCGTAATTTGTCGGCGTTAGTCACCGGGCGCGACACGAACGCGGCCGCTGCCTTACCTTGCCGCCGCTAATGCTGCCCCGCTTGCGCTGCACCTTGGGAGCGGCGGGCGCCACCGTCGAGGATGGGAGGTTGAGCGTCGCCGCTGCGTCCCGGCCGGTGGTCAGCGTGCCGCTCGGTGCGGTGGACGGTAGGCCATGCGGGCTGGCGGGGTTTGTGCTGTTGTTGCTGTTACTGTTGGGCTGGAAGCTGACTGGGGAGATGGTCGTGATGCCGGCCGCACCCGGCGCGAGCTGCAGGATGCATAGTGTCTGTAAAGATGGACATTTTGAGAAAAAATATTATTAGACCACCATTAAATCCCCCCGAGATCCAGGCTTCAAGTTGCCGTGGAGCCAATAGGGTTTGCAGTGGGTGTGGGAAATGCAATCAATTTGTCCAATTTAGCTCTATAGTTTCATCAATTTTGAAATCCACTTCTAATTCTCGTAATGTTACAATGAAATGCTGTATTTTTGCGAAAAATATTGACTTAAATTCCCAATTCACCCACTCTGATATCGAAGTTTTGGTCAAGAGAATAATTTTTTGCTTCAAAAACATCTGAGACTTAGAATAAAAAGTTCACCCACTCTGATATCGAAGTTTTGGTCAAGAGAATAATTTTTTGCTTCAAAAACATCTGAGACTTAGAATAAAAAGTCTGAAAACAGAGTTCTTTTTGCCAGAATTCCACCTGGAGCGTTCTAGCATGCACAAGAACGAAGAATAGAGATAGATAATAGAAGAATAGAATAGAAGAACCAAAAAAGACATCCGAAAATGGAAAAACAAGTCTTCTACCATATAAAGTATGAACTTTTTAAACAAGCTGGACGATTTTACTCATATCTTTTGCAAAAGCAAAGCAAATTGCAAGCATAAAGAATAAAATATGAATTCCATTTTTTTTTACGTCTGAACATTTTTTCAATATGTTTTAGTACATTAAACAACTAAAAAGGCACGAAAATCATGCTTATTAGAAATTTTAAAACAGAAAGTCATTGTTAGTACTTCTTAGTGTACTAATAAAACTTATTCTTCTAATTCTTAATAATTCTTCTTATTATTATTAACTTCTTAGTATCAAAACTACTGTCAATATACTAAAATATGTCCACTTCAATTCATTTTCACTAGTTCATGCGGACAAATAAATATCTAAATTATATCTAAGATATCATAATAAAAAGAGAGTTTAAATGAATAAAATGACTGTACCGTACTGAAGCATATCTAAAACTAACGTCTATGACGTTATACTATTAAGTATTTGACAAATGGCTAAGGGTTTACAGAAATTGTTGTATAATTTGACTGTTTTGCGTGGCGAGGTCTTATTGATAGGCTGGAATTTCTTCTACTCGTATTTTTCTGCATTGCAATCGTATGAGATGAAGAGTCAAGAACATTGGAGAACATATGGAGATGGAGATGGTGTAAAGCGAACACTGAGAGCAAGTCGTTGAGTCTTTTCTTGAATATTAGAACTATATTTTTTATATTAAACGTGTTGTTTAAGCCCTTTATATTTTTTGCTTTATTTTTTAAATTGCACTCCTCTTGTAAATAACCACGCCGGAATCCTATAGAAAGGTGCTATGTTCAGATATTAAGCTTTGAAAATTTTAAAGTTGTACTAAAAGCGCTAAAAATCTCATGAACTCAAACTATATGATGAGATTCTCATCGGGCAATGGGGTTATGAAATGAAAAAATAGTATAAAAACATTTTACAAAAAAAACTAAAACTACTCCAACTTGCAATCTGCTCAATAACTCTACCAGATACTGCTAAAGCTGATCATTTCCGGCTTTCTTTGACTTTGAGCTACGAGTATAACTTCTCTACTAGGACGAAAGTCAGCAATCAGTCTCCAAATTAGAATAATATTTTACTATTCAATACAGCTAGATTTATCAGTTTCAGCTAAACTCTCTTATTTTTCACTATCGAACCAAGCGGGCATCTACAGGCCCCGGCGTGCTCGGAACAGATGTTCTCGGTACACGAAACAAGCGGCGCTTCTTTCTCTCCCAACCCGCCAAACCCCGCACACCCCCACAGTCGACCGCCTCGTAACGGCTGGATGCGTTTTGGGACGGCTGAACTAGGGCTGAATGCATGCAAAAACCGCCCCTTAGCCAGCCGGCGGTGGCTCCGGACAAGCCGGCCACTTCGACATGAACTAATAACTCACCTGTGCCGCCGCGATGATGAAAGCACACCAGCCCAAGTGACGTAACCTGAAACAATGAGAAATATTTGGCATATTAGATCGCTTTGAACTCTCTGTCTCTCCCCGCGCGTGTGTGTGTGTGTGTGTGGTTCGATTTTTTTCTCGCTTCTTCGCTTCTTTCCACCGCCGGAGATGATCTCCGGTGCCGAAGAAAGGAGCTGTAATGGGTCGTGCTGTGTTTCTTACTCGGTTTTACGACAGTCAGCGCACTGCGGGCGCGATCGTTCGCCGTGCGATAAGCCGCGTACGCACGGGTTTGTGCGAACAAGATCAGGTAACCGAGCGCATCGCATCGCGCCGTTTCCTCCGTGCGGCCGGCATTGGCAAAAATTGCATTAATCCATCGGTGGCATCCTCCGCAGCCCGAGCGCAGCTTTATGGGCGGATTGGGCGGATATTATCCAAGATTTTTTTTTCTTCTTCTTTTACGATCCACTTCGGCGTCGGTTTTACGTGCGGTTTTGAATGCGGTGCTTTCGTTGCTCCTCCTCAACTGGAGCACGCGGGGAGGATAATTATTCAACGCGAGGGGAAACGATCGCTCAGCCCGGGCGCCGCCCCCGGGGTCGGGATTTATGTGTCCCTACGCGACCGCCACCAAAATGCGCAATCGATCATAGACGGCGTTCGTCACGTCCTCCCAGGCATGCGGAAGTAACCCGACCGAGAGCGACGAAATTGATGGTTCCTGCCAGGGCCACACCGTCATCGGGTTTCCCACTTTTCACGACAATTTTCCAGCCCGAGCGACACGTTTAGGCTTGACCCGCTTCCAGCGAGGAAACAACAGCGCAGCCGCGTTAAGATCCGCCCAGAGAACCATAATTCACCGTTGCCCCGTTGGAGCGTGCAACGGCAGCGACACGGCGTCGTTTCGTCACAGCGGCACCGCATCCGTAATCGTAAAACAGGACAAATTACGACGCGCAGTTCCGGGCTCCAGAATAGGGGCACGATAAGAACAGCGCGCGCCTAATGAAAGCCTGCCCCGGGGTGCTATTTTGCGCCCATCGCTGCGCCGTAAACGCCGTTTGGGATGCTGAGACGCGCAACCACGCAAACCACACGGCTACGGTGCCGGAATCTCTAAGCAACCCTTATCCCGCCGTGATTGTAGGAATGTAGGTCAGATTCGCTACGTGTAAAAGTGATCTTGTACGCTTTCGGGCAGAGTGATTTCGTTGCGAATGTGCTCGGAACCCGGACTCGTGAAGTTCATTTTCGCACGCCCGAAAAGATATGCATCGCGGTTGGAGCGAGCCGCACGGGCTCGCTGCATGTGACCTAACCGGATGCAACCCCATTTCTTGCTATTCTCACCAACGTTCTAAGCCTCCCTCACTCCCGATCAACCCGATCCCGGAAGTGGCAGGATTGTTTTCCTCTTTTTTCTGTCGTTTATTGTTTCCGATTGCACGGAGGACCTCGATGCACATGCAGCGCTTATTAGCGAACCTCCCTCCCAACCCCATTCAGGGGTCATTAGCTGGTGCTGCTGAGGGCTTAATCTAATTCGCTGTCACTCCACCCGTCCACCGTTGGTAGCGAGGCGCAAAAGTTCTTTATGTTGCCGTTTCGTTTTCAATTACCGTGCTGCTTTAGCTCATTTCCGTTCCGCGCTCGGTTTGAAGTTTCGCGCGGTGGCGCTTTCGTTTGATGCGAGGGAAACAAAATCCCATCTGGATAAGAGCGTATAACCTGCAGGCCAACAATGGCTGATATTCCGGCAAAAGCTCGCGTTGCTTTGTTCGGTCTGGTAGTTTGCGCTTTTTTTCTGCTGGCCTGACGAATGGTTAAGCGATAACTCAATTGTTCGCAAACTTTTAAATTTTGTTTTAGTTTGCGAACAATTGAGTTATCGCTTATCCATTCAATCCATTCAAACGATTCAACAATCGTTTTAAGTTTTTTTAGTGCTTTAAACAACAAAGCATTAGTTTAAACTTAATTAAATGACTTGACTTATTTAAAGGCATTTGTATTTTGAATTCTAATCCTCAAATATTAAACAGATATTACGATGATGACTCGGCTGTTTTGTGCTTACTATTATTATAAAAACACATTTCGTTTACTATCAATTGCTGTATTACTCGTATTAGAGATCTTCTAAATATATACATTAATAGATTTACAGGGTTTTTCATCCATTCTTGAACAGTTCCCACAGTTAGAAGAAATCGTCCCACTCAATGTTGAAATCCTTCCAACCATTCTTGAAGAGGTTATAATGTGTAATTCGGAGATTGGCTTCGAACAAATCGAAACAATTGAGTCATTGGAAGTTTTAAACCTGACATGTTAAACACAGTGGGGAAGCCCTGTGTGGGAAATGTCATTTCAAGAATGCGTGGAAGGATTTGAACATTGGGTGGAACGATTTCATCTAACTGTGGGAACTGTTCAAGAATGGATGAAAAATCCTGTATATTTGATCCATTTTGAATCATAAAAAGTCTATTCAATCCTATTGTTCAATGTTGTGTCTCATATGTCGTTCAATTCGGACTTGTCCGATCATGCTCCGACAGACGTTTTGATAAATTGAAGAATTTTTACTAAAATTTTGAGTTATTGAAGGGGATGATAACTTTTTATGGCATGAACAGGTTACATTGGACTGATAAAAATGGCGTGATTAGTTTGTTAGGTGTCAGAAATAAATTTCCTGAATGTTCCTTTCATTTCTTCTTATTTCTAAGTGAGAGTGAAAACTGATTGAACAAAACGAGTAGACTTCTGTGAGAAAAAATGTTGGAACATCGCGTCTCTCGTCCACATTGATTATCAGTAGAATTGGTGACTTGTTAGTAGAATCTAAACTATTGTAAAAACCGTAGACTTCGATTAGAAAAAGGTAGCATTCGGGTCCGGGTATTCATTGTTAAAATTCTAACATTTGTTTTGGTCATGAAAAGATTTTCAAATATACCTGTATAGGACATATGTAAGAGAAATTGAGGGGAGTTTGCTGGTAAAAGCAAATGAAAAAGGAAATAAAAATTATTCTGTTTTTGGACAACCGATTACTTTAAATTGGAATCAAATGCTTCAGTGCATTAGCGACGCTAACGAGCAGATTTTGCTCACAATTTCTCAATGAACCGTTTGGTGTTGTCGCTCATGAATATTAGGTCCAAAGTTTCCGAAAATGTATACATCACCGACTATTTACTTTGCCTTGCACGTAATGTTTTCTGGATATAAACAGTGCAGTGCATTTTCCAGGTGGTTCTAGTGGCATGATTCTACTCGAGAAGATCAATTCTACTAGTTTGAACATTCAACATTTGCTCCCTGAACGTCTCTAACGTCCCTGAACAACGAGCTTTGATCCAGTACAATATCATTTTTGTACCTCTGATATATAGTACCTGCGCTTTATTAATTTTGGCATCATTTCTAGTAACAAGCTGTTGTTTTTTTCCTGAAATAGATATTTTATTCTATTTTATGCAATTTTCTCTTCAGGAAAAAAACGATAGAATTGATTGCTTCCCCAATGCGTGTTCAAATTTTCTAGTTGTTATGAATCATTATTACTTTCCTCCGTCCAAAATGGCAGAAATACCTTACCCTCCAGAACGAACACCCAAAATGCATTGCAGAAAAAGTAAAATTGCTTCGTTCTAAAGTGAATCACCCACCACCCTGCCCAACTCGTGCTGCCGGGGGAAAGATCGTTCAGCATCGATCCGATCTCGTTCGATCACCCATCGAAGAACGGGCTGGAAGATTCGTTCCAGCCGCCGATCGAACGCATCGGTCGAACTTTACCAATTAATTGGTACTAACGAAAATCAAACCCTACCGCGAGGAGCGGCTAATGAAAATCTTCCACCGTGCCAGCTGTTTCGGGGTGGATTACGAGACCGGCGCTGTGGGATGAGCGGCAGCGCCGCCCGACGGTAAAGTACTGTTAGCATAATTCGAATGTTTGGGTTCTAACGCGCGCGCCAAATGCGAGACATTCGGTCGGGGGGGTAATGATGCACCCGGCCGAGAACGACGGCGACGGTGGCGGTGCTATTACAACTCTGTTTAAGCCGACGGGCAATTAAAACTGTATCGCATTCGCTAGGCTGCCGCGTTCTGGCGGACGGTAAGGGCTGCTTTATTTTAGGTTGAGGCAAAATTTGGAAGTTTTAGTGTAAATCGAAACGCAAAAAAGCAACATGCTTCATTTCAGTGAGTTTCAGTTTGTAATCCAAAAGAAAATAGACTAAATTAATGAAACAATTATGGGAAAATAACACAATACGATAAAACAAACTAATATTACGATATTGAAACATCTTAAACATTAATCTAACAATCGTAAAAAGTAAGAGGCTGCAATAATTATTACAATCCAATATAAAAAACAGCATAATTATTGTAGTTTTTCTTATACTGTATAAATTGACAAAAGACAAAAAAAAACAATACAAAACACAATAGACAAAAAACAAACAAAAAACTGACAATAGACAAAAAACAGAAAAAAGTAAACAGAAATTAATAAAAAAAGATGATAATGTCAATGTAACATAACATTTAATTGTAAAATAATGTTTGAAGTAAATTTTAAAAGAACACAACTTCATTTTAATTGTGTTACTAAGACTGAAAGCAAAAGGGTTTTAGTCGATTGTTCTAATCGCCTTACGATGGTTGAGCAAGTTGCTAAGCATCGATCGTCATCAAAAGGAACATCAAGATGAGTTAAACATCCGAACAAAACCAAGCAATTTAATGGCTCGTGCCTCACTAATCACCAATCCATCGACAGTGGTTTGCTTTGTCGCCAAACCGGCCCCCCCAAACTCACGCGATGATTAGTGGAACAGCATTAGCAGAGCGTTAGCCTTTCCCGGTCTGGCCGGCCATCTTACCTGCTGGATTGAGACATTTTGCTGCGTTCGATGTGTTCTGCCGCCGCTAATCCCTTCCGTTTTAAATTGTCAACTGCTAATACTTTCTCCACAAGCACACAAACACGCACAGGCTCACACAAAACACAAGCAAGAATCCTCAAACGGGGTCCGAAACGGTGCGACGAATGTGTCAGTTCAAACGGCACAGCAGCAAAAACAAACAAAAAAAGAAACACCGTTCTACAAAATTGCACCCCGGCACGCTGGGTGGAAATTATTGTCTTTTAAATCGTCATCAGCGGTGCCCGCGCGTTCGTGGTCGCCGTCGACGGCGTGTGGGAGCGCAGAAGCAACGGCGTCGGCAGCAACGGCATCGCACCTTTGCAGCAGCCCAGCCGGAAGGCACACGGAAGGTGAGCACGGCCTGCCTGCCTGCCGCGAGCGTGACGAAACCGATCGGATGGGTTCTGATTTGTCGCGTTGTTCTTTTCTTCTTCTTCCTGCCGTTGCCACCCGCTCAGAACATTTTTCACCGTTCTGCCAGGCGCTTCGAGCTTCCGCAGCCGCTTTTGTTTGGCTCAACGGGGTCCGGGACCGTTGGGGCCGTAGTTATGCGATGGCTGGCAGGAACGGGCTTCCGATTTACCGCTCAGCACCCAAGCCACACGATCACACCGTGTGTAGGTGCATACCTTGCGAGAACCGTTTCCAGCGGGTGGGATCTTGTTCCACAGCCGAGGAACGGTCGGCAATTCCCTTTTCTAAAATAAATCAATCGCCTAAACCGATGCACCACTTGCCCCGAACCGGCCCGAGTGCTTCGTTTTCACTTTTTCCTCCACTCCGGCGTCCTTCGCCAACGCCGATGCAAAACGATAAGGCGTGCGGTGGCTCGCTCGGTGCGGTGCGGTAATTTATGCACACCCGCTCGCGTTTTATTTCACTGCACACCAACGGCTCGGTTTCGCTGGTCAGCCGCGATTGCACAACCGGTCGCGATTGCACGAGAAAAACTGGGCTAGTAGTAACTAACCTAACCGCACCGGGAGGGTTCGTCGCTTCGTGACGCTCGCACAAGTCTTTCGTTTTGAAGCTGTGAACACTGCTGCTGCGCACTCGATCCTCGCTCGATCGTCGCCGTCGTACAACTGATGAGCTAGGTGGCGGCTGCCGGCGTAAGAAACTTCGGTGCCCGGAGGAAGGCCTCCGAGGCGAGGGTGGCCGCAGTTCCGCGGCACGCGGCCGTTTTGGTGGGATGCTACGTTCGGCCGTTCGTTCGCTCGCTCGTTCGTTCGTTCGGCGTGTCGGTAGGGTTTTCCGCGGTCGGTTTGGAGGAAAATTAATGAATCCGGCATCTTGTTCGCGACAGGAATGCTTGTGTTTAGGCATGTGAAAACATGGGTTTCGGCGCTGGTGAACATGGGCTGAAATGTGCACGTGAAAATGGTCCTGCTGGTTAATGGAAGATGCGCTGAAACTGTAGAAACGGTGAACCACTTACTTTCAGCTTCTCGCAGTTTGTTATTTGAACTTGTGTCTCAGAATCCTGAGGAAGATATTGAATATATTTGACGGAAATTGAAGAATTTGTGTATTGTATATCCACAATTTCCAAAGCTTTAATCAAACAAATAAAACAAAACTTTAGTTATATTTATATTTACTACTAGTGGATTTAATGTTGCTCGGAAAATGAACCATTCTTAATAATTTTCTAATCAGTTACGTTTTTATGATTCTCCCTCTGAAAACATTTTAGTTTCGTTTAATTGTTTTATTCACACAGATTTGATTTAATTTGTTTTCTTCTCATTTTCCATACAAAACGTTTCGTTTATTTGAACGAAGTTTTATTACAGTGCACTTGTTTGGAGATACCTCCGAATCTGTACAAAAAATGCAATATCCTTGTACAACGATACGGCATTATAATGTTTCTTTCATGGGTTTGTTTGAAGTTGATGCACCAATGAATAAAATGAATTTTCTTCGATAATTATCCAGTTCTGATCGAATTTTGAGCAATTTCTACAGTGTTTAATGCTACATTTCCCGAATATTTTTTAACTTTCTTTGTTTCTTTTTCGCGTTTTTCATTATTCTAAGTATGAATATTTTATTAGTTTTGGTGTAATTTTGTTAAGTTTTAACAAAGTGTGTACCTCTCCAGCACATTTATTATTAATTCGTTCAAGTTATTCATTTGTTGCAACTTGATCTTAGACTTGATTATCGTATTTAGATATCGTATTTTGTATTTCGTAGTTATTTGTTTCTGTGACTGACGTACACAGGACGTATTGTCACATGATAAATATAACTTACAATAGTCTTAAAAGCTAAGTGACCTAACTGACATTAACAGAGTATCTCCAAAGTTGGACGTGGACAAGTGAAAATCGAATAAAATATTCAACTATTAAACATTTAGCAGCTGTCGATTCTGCCTGCAATGCATATCCTATCTTAAAGTGTTTTAATTATTAGTCAGCACAATCTTAAATCTGCCTTATACTGAAGGCTGCAGCACAGTGCGAAAACCAATTTATATATATACAGCAAATTGCAAACTTCAATAACGATATACCATTTTATATTATCCCTCTAAGTTAGCGTTCTCTTTTAGGACGATTATCGTTCGTTTTGCCGAAAGTGCGCGGGAAAAGGTCATGATAAAATGGATATAGACGTGGCAACTAATCGACTTTGCATCATCAATCGCAATTCGAACTAGATAATACCGTAGCTAGATAATTACAAAATATCAAGAACTAGTAATTTGTTGAGAGATTTAGGAAGGAAGAACTCAACTACAACCATATAATCACTTCAGATGAAGGAAATCGCTTGAAGAAGACAGATTAGAATTTAGCTTCCTTTGAAATCATTTTATTTTCCAAAAAATTGTTCCAACTTCAATCTACATATTAAAAACAGACTAAAAGGATTTTCCCGCTACCCAGTTTCCGTTGTCAGCATTTTGCAAACAAATTAAGATATTGGCTCAGCCCGCTCAACATTTGGCAAGCAAGTTACTTCAGCATACCTTCGCAAACTCACGCCACGCCAAAGATGCAACTATCGCCGATAGTAAGGTTAGCTAACAGCATCTCTAGCTGTTTGTGTGTGTGTTGCAACTGGGCCCAAATTATGATAATAACCAACACCGACCGGAGCGACGCCCCGGCAGATCGCTGCATCGCACAAAACGGCACCGAGGAAACACTTGGTCCACATTTTCACGCTCTCGTCACAGCGGTGGGTCTCGGGTGACCTAGCGAGGGCGTGTAGACTTCATTGCCAACGTTACAATCACTTTTTTCCACCTGCTTATCAATCACTTCCCTCGGTCCTAACGCCTCTCTCTCTCTCTCTCTCCTCACCTTCTTGCGATCGTGTGTGATCTTCCCATCCTTTTTTGCGTAATTTTTACACACGTTGATTTTTGTGCTTTTGTTTGTGCTGCTGCTCTCCTGACAGTGTGATCTGTCTTCTCGCGATCGCATCCTTTGTCAGCAAGGAAAGTCTAGCTGGTGGGATCCTCCCCCCACTTGGTATGAAAAAAACCTTTCCGAGGCGAGGTGTATAAATTTTCCAACCATCGCACACCGCCATTTCCCAACCAGCTCGGCGTTTGCCTTCGGTTCGCGTTCGATTCTTTCTCTTTTTGCTGGCGGCGAGCGTGCTGCGCATTGGAGCACGGGCCACATCCTGACATTGAATCTCGTGTACGCTACGTGCAAGCCGTGTGACCCCCGGAGAGGCAATCGTTTCGAGCGGCGCGTTGACAAATCGATATCACATCCATCATCGAATGTGGATCACGCATTTGAACCGGGCGGGCGGTGGTGCAAGCGCGCAGATAAATCATTCCACCCACCGATCAACGCCGCCGTTGAGCTATGCCTTCTCTGAGGATGTCTACTCCGTTTGCTTAGGTGTTGGACAATAGCCTATGCCAGAAGTTTATCAGCTCGTTGATGAATCAATTAGCGTGGTACCACCGGGACGGCTTCCAGATGTGATCACCGGTTGGATAAAAGGATCATGCCCGTGCCGGCACGTCGAGGTCATTCTCAGTCCTCTCAGGCAGAAGACGATGATGAGCATAATCATAGAGCTCAGCCGGGGCGAGCGCGACGCTGACGGACGTCAGAACAAAACGCTAGCGTTCACTTTTTTATCGGTTCTAGTTTTTCGAGACACCATAGTTAGCGCCCCGGATGGTTACAAACAACCAAGAGGGCAAAAAACGAATAATTTTAAAACAAGAAATCATTCTATCTGCCCAGCCGAATGCAATTTAACGCGAATCATCCACCCGGTCGGCGGTGGCCGGCGAGAAGTATTGGTGAGAAAATTTCTAATCTTGATCCCACCATCGTTCCGCGGTGGAGTGTTTTACTCACTCACACTCTCTCTCTCTCTCTCTCTCTCTCTCTCTCTTTCTCTCGCATCCCACCTGCGGCTCGTCTTTCGACCTGCTAGAACTGCCACCGCCGGCGAGGTAAAACGATTGCGATAAAGTAAATTTAACGTACGATTTCGCTTGTCCGTGCTTATTGTATCGCACCGGACAGTTGCGCTACAATGTTACGATAAATGGCGCTGTAAGCTTCACCCGATAAAGTCGACGATGCCGGTGATAAATCCACCCAGTTGTTCTGTTGTGTCAATTTTATGAGCATTCGAACTTGGTGGCACATTTCAATAAGCCTGACCAAAGATTTTAAATTCATAAATCATTATGAGGTGTTCAGTCAAGTAATTTTAACATTTCTCCTTTGTTCATTTAAACTATAATATGTTACTTTGCAGCATGAAGTATCAAGTTCTCGTGAAAGTTATGGTACTAGGAATATGTATTTTTGTATTTGTAAGTATGGCGGCCTTAGTGACCGTATTGTCAGTGCCTAAGTATTAAGTAACGAATATGTCTTTATTATTGAACAAACTCAATTCAAGCAGATAAGCTGGCTTGATCTAACGCATCGGTTGAGTCAGAGTTATTATAATAAAAAACTTACAGTATTTTCTAAAAAATAATTTGCTAGAATCAAAATCTCGAATCAAAAACACATTTAACAATCATGTTGCAACCCATGCTATCAACATCATTGGTCTCTGCATGCTGATTTCATGGCCAATGTGTTCTATGAGATGACATCCAGTCACCATGGCTCCATGATCCGCGCTACCAAAAACCTCAACTATGAGCCACAAAGTTTACTTTAATAGTACATGGACGATATACTTGATTTCGTTATGCCGGTAGTGTAACTATAATTGCAAAAAGATCTTGGTATATCAGGAATTGTTTGTTTATAAAACTCTTGTAACCAAATGGACTATAAATGCTTGGAGCACCATTGTTCCATCAAATCTTCCGGTCAAAGCACCATTGGTGATATTGACACAATCTAACATTGTAGTTCTTTCAGCAATCATAGTTAGTACTGGATGTTAGGCATTCGACTTGAGTTGTATATTGACTGTGTTATGCATAAACATTTATATCTCTTTGTATATAAAAAACACAATTAAACAACAATTCAGAGTCCAATACGTTGGAGATCTGAAAATAATACTGAAACATTCACTATATTTTAACATTCACTATAATGAGCTATAACGCTAAATTGTTATTAATCAGAAGAAGAAATATGTTTGATAATTTAGAATAATGACATGATAAACATGTTATGCGGAAGCAAAAACTGTTTTTATTTGAAGAGCTAATATTTTGACCCCAGTGTCAGAATCGGAAAATGAGGCATACCTCAAAGCGAAAGGTCAGTTTGCAATTCATTACATGGTCATGTGTCATCCAAGTTTTTGCAATTTACTGTTTGATTTGTTGTAAGTTTTTCATTAAAATCAACACAAAACCAAAAACCGCGTAACAATGAAAACATTCAAGCATTATACAAAAAACTGCCAATATTTCTGATTTCATGTATCAGCTGAAGAATACCTAGTTCCTAAAATAACTCCGTTTAAACTACTGAGTTCAAATATTGCAGATCCGTATGCTTTATCACACCATCTTTACCGACTCTCGCAAACCATGTTCTTCTTCGCTCGGGGAAAAGATAAAACGTAACCTTCATACCCAAACACCCCAAACGCGAAAGCGCTCCGGAAGATTCTAGTTTCAAGAACACCGATGGACGATTGTCTTCGTTGTGCGGTTCGCCGCCTTGAAGTTGGTGTTCCGCTTATTACCGAACCCACCCGCAACGGGCTCGGCGATGACGTTTGACCGGAAAATATTAATTATCGCGTTCATGCCGCCAACAGCAGCATCACCTTTTAAACAAGTTCATTTAATTTTTTGCCCATTATCAATTGGTCCGGCGGTGGAGTTTTTAGACGCGCTGTCCATTTTATTGCTCTGGATCGAGGGAATTGAATTGTGGTGCCCCGATTCGCCATGGGAACCGTACCGGACCCGGTACCCGGTGGAGTGAAAAATCGATCCAATATTGAACGGCAGCCCACGGCGCGAGCTACATCACCGCGTCACTGGATCCCATCAGCCCGGGTGACTCATGCTCGCACCGACAACACCTGGTGACACTCTTCACCGGCATGCGTCTTGCGATGCAAACGAGAAATGTCGACAGTTGAGCACGCACAGTGCGTCTTTTCCCATCCGCCAAGCCACGCGCAGCATGCGCCAATTAAGTGGCACCAATCCGGCCATTCCCAACCAAACGATTCATTCTTCGGTGAAGAGAACCTTCACTTCCGTGCCGGGGGCATCCGTATCTCGCACCGCGCGAGGGTCATCGGTTGGTGTAATTTCGGCGCATTCTTCGGCTCATCCGATGCGGCACGCCATCTCAGAACGCATCTTGGCCTGACATTTGGAGGTCTCCAGTTGCCACTCACCTTGACACTGAGTCGCGCACGCTTCCTAATATCGAGCAGATCAGCGACAGGGCGAACAGCAGAAACATCATCACGGCGGATCTGTGCACAAGGAGGCAGCGATTAGGGCAACGTTAGTGGCAAGGTAAGTACGGCCTACCGATTTGCATCCAACAGCCTCAGCCACATCTGCAGGCAGACACGCGTGATGGCCACCCAGAGCACCAGCAGCGTCTCGAGCACACATCCGCACAGCTTGGTCGTCTGTATCACGAACGGCTTCCACCTCTGCCAGAGGTCGACGTTCTCGGACGTGGAAGTTTGCCGGCTGGCGCACGGTATCTGCTCCTTGCGGCTGTTCTCCAGCAGTGTCCTCAGATACTGCAGGTGCGGGCAGCGTTCGGCGGCACAGGAACAGTTCATCGTGCGTAGTTAATTTCTTCCGTTTGTTAACAAAACAGCGAATTTGGAATGAAATGTATCGAAACGTTCTAATTCTATGTGTTTCACGCACAATACTAGTAAAGCCAACCCATTCCAATGGGTGCTATGTTGACTCGTGCTCTTCACCAAGGCCTCTAGATGTTGCGTGGCAACGGCTCGGTTTCGGCAGAAGCAAGAAGGCGCTTCCTTATATTCCTCTTTGCATACAATCGATCTCCTTGAAAATGGGATAGTGGGCTACCGAGGGTACGCAAATGAGAGTTATCATGTCCGGAGGAAGTATCGGTTGAAGGTGCATGTGGTGTTTTAGTTCAGGTATATAAATCGCCGACAGCTCACAGGAACAAAGAACGAACTCTGTTTACAGAACATTTTCTTGTTGAAATTTTTAACAAGTAGGTTTGAAAATATCATATGAAATGATGGATTGATGCATTTTGTATAGCATCATGAGCCTATGTTATCATCAAATACAATATCAAAATAAATAACTTCCAATAAACGCTAATCAGCTATCACTTTATCAATATCACACCTCAATATCCTGTTTTGAAACGAGAAAATCTTGTAGAAATATTTATGATGGTACAAAAAAAACATTATGTTGTTAAAGTTTATATTATTATTATTAATTCGTTCCACTATGATAGAGCGATAACAGTTCAAACACAAAAGAAAAATAAAAACAAAAATACACTGTGCAACATTGTCGAAACTGTAAAAAATTATGCAAGATATAGGGTTTTCCCATATGTAGAACTCTCATACACGGAAAAGAAGCCCATCACTTTGTGAACATAATTGAGTAGACGAGTTTTAGAAATAATTTTAATGCTCTTGTTCTCAGTGTGTTTATTTAGCCTGATGGTTACGATTTTTTTTATTTCATTTATGCGATTGGTAAATTTAAAATCTGGGTACATTGTCAAAAACATGTGTAACTACAGCTTATCATGTTTAATTATTATTAATATTTAGGCGATGGTATTGTAATTTCTGTTCTGATTTCTGGAAACTGTTATGACTTGACACACTGTTATACTAGGATACTTCACAAAATATCATGTTCATCAATCATTTCATGTTAAGTATTTCCATTATTTTAATCTAGCGATTTATTATGAAAACATTTAAAATTATTTTTCAAGCTACACCGATGAGAAAATCATAAGGTTTGAACGAATAACTACCGAGTTCACCACAGCCGTGTGCAGCGTAACGCCTGACACTATGCAATACGGTATGTCTAAAGCATAAATTTAATGAAAAAAGAAGAATCGAAAGCAATGCCTTCTAAACTGCAACAAATCGTTCAAGCATTGTTCGCCATCGTGGTGCGTATCCAGTCGTGGTAGTATGAAACCCGGGCGAACCCATCCGGATAGCCGAGCCCGCAAGGTACGCCAAAGTTCACCACCCCCACAAGCTTGCCCTCGTACACCAGTGGGCCACCGGAGTCACCCTGTGGGAAACGTTATGTTAGTCATAAGCCTCGAAGCGTTCCTTGCCGCATACTCACATTGCACGCCCCTTCACCAGCCTTCGTCAACGTGCAGACGTGTCCAACATCGAGATGCTCCGGACGAAGACTCTTGGCCCGGCAGTCTTCGTTGGTCAGCGTAACGACGTTGAGACTCTGCAGTAGCGTCGGAATCGGTCCACTAGCGCTGGTGCGACCCCAGCCAGTCAACCGAACGGTGGCGTTGGCCGGTACTGCCTTTTCGGAGTATTCAATGCTCTGCACCAGCTCGGAAAACTGCACCGGCTGCTCGAGCCGTACCAAACCGATGTCGTTGTTGAACTGAGGGTAACAGTAATCGTGATGCACCAGCTTGTCTACTTTCAGGAGCTCACCACCCTCCTTCAGACTGTTCGTGCCGACAAGCACTTGGAAACTGCTAGCATCATATCTGCAAAAATAGCACGATTACATGATTCAAACACGTGTAATATGTGGCAAACTATGTTGCAGCAGCACTCACCCGGCTATGCAGTGAGCCGCCGTAAGGACCCATCTATTGTTCAGTAGCGAACCACCGCAGTTATGACCCCAGCCGGGAACCTGCAGCGACACTTGATACGGTGCGGATCCGTTCTTAGCCACCTCACCACCGACCACTCGGTTAACGTAGTTATCGTCCAGCACCAGTTGCGGAAGCTTCGATGTCACTACTACGCCCACTAGTACGAAAAACGCGACTAAAAACTTTTGGAACATGATGTTCGAGGGTGATCTGAATGCTAACTGCAGTCCCTGTTGAAAACACTGCTATCACGATTTGCCGGGTCTCAACAGAAGAGAGTCACTTTTATACACCTGATACGATACTAGCGCTGTCGAGTGAAAGCTGATCGAACTAGAAATGGGATTGTCTAGATAGGACATTCCAAGGGATTTGTGGAACATATTCAAAGGCTAAACGCTCTCCATTCGCGCCGTGCCTCAGACCATCTCAAGCATCTTGCCTACTTAAGGTGCGCGAAGTGTATCAAAAAAAGATTGGAAAATTACAGCGGCTTGATTTATTTAGTCAAGTAGAGTGCATACATGTTCGTAAGTCGTCAACACGCTCACTGCTAGACCGCACTTATGAGTTTTGGTCACATCAGCCAATGTTCAAGTGTTCGGCAGGTGCACTGCAATATATTCCGGAAATAAAAACACTTGTCTCAGGGGTTATTATCTAATCGTTGTATCACATAAGTAATGTTAAATCATGCAAAAATAACAACAACAGGTTTTTTGGCCCAAGCAATTGCTCGCGAGCTCAAGCTTTGGGAAAATTGTGAGCATTGAATTATGTTTCTCGTTCATTCGATTTTAATATGCCAAAGTCTGTGATATGTCAATCATATATATTAAAATAATTTAATGAAATTCATGCAAAATTGTTCGATGAATATTGTTAAAATAAATAAATGCTAAACGGAAAAAACATCAAGCATCTGTTTTGGTGGAAAAATTGATCATTCACTCCCGATGAAGTCCACGGTGGGTCATTTTGACACACTATTTTCGTCAATTGTGGAGAAATTCGCTAGAAATTCGATTCGAATGTTCAATAACTAATCTAGATTTGATATTGACATCGATTAAGTTTAATCCGCCATCTCTTCGCCGTATCTCCTCCGTCCCATCATCACACGTCGTTATGTGCACCTGTGTGATATGCTATCTTAAGATTTCAAAATTAGTGTTTCTTATCAATCTTCTTCCTAACGTATCTGTTGCGGCAGATATGTCCTTCACGTTATATTGATAAACCAATGTCGAGTGTCATAAAATATGGAACTTCAGCAATGTTAACTTTTCCATCATAAAGTAAAATTAAATAAAAATAACAAAATTGTAGCATAATATAAAAAGTTTATTTTGGATCAAGCTAAAGAGTGTAAAATGAGTTGAATACAACACTCGTTAACGTTTTTAATTTAACCCACACGTTAAAGTATGGGGATTGTCAAATGGATATGATTTTACAATACATCTTAACAACCAATAAACAGGGCGCAGTTTGGAAAAAGTATTTCTCCAATACTATTTCCAATACTTCTAACAGTAATTACAGCATTTCATCTACACTGACAAATTTCATCCCCGAAAGGGGTTAATACGGCCAGGCCGTAATAAAAAA
This sequence comes from Anopheles dirus, assembly GCA_000349145.1. NCBI lineage: Eukaryota > Metazoa > Arthropoda > Insecta > Diptera > Culicidae > Anopheles > Anopheles dirus. Next base: position 2,050,518 of record KB672791.1, on the reverse strand, counting down.
AAATCAAACAAACAAACAATACACTGACAAATAACACGAATAGTTTTTAAATTATTCAAACCGTAAAATCAATAGTTGGATCTTAATTTTGCTTTCTAATGGGATGAAATTGACGAAAAATTTACTTTTAAATTTATTTCCCCTGGCAGTTAAGATAATCTTTCTAGAAGGTACTAACATGTTTCATTTAGAGTATATTGAAGCAATAGGACCAATTGCATGACACACATCCTTACACATCATAATTAAAAACGCATTACTTGTGCACCGTTCACATGTATTTTTTCCTACTTGCAACAAAGTTTTTGAAAATCTGCTCCCCTCTACATGGGTACAACTTGTCAACGAACAAGTTGTACTGTTCGCAGAATTCCGCAAATTACCTAGCTAGTATCTTAAATCGAAGATGGTGTTAAGGTACACGTTCCTTCATTATGTTGCCGGAGAGCACACCTACTGATAGCCGGCTGGTTATCTACTCAAACGGAGTTTCCTCTAGGTCTCATGGATAAAGCAGCTGATAGCATTGCGTTCACGTTTGTATCCGTCCGAATCGAAGATAACAAATGCCCTTTGCCAGTAGCTAACCCGGGAGATATATCACTGTTGATATGATTTATACACAGATATCTTCCAGGAATTCATCTGTACGCGGTTGACAACACTAGCTTGCAGACGTGTTTATGATTTCATGAAAGTAGTTTCTTGTCATTGTTTTTTTTACGCAATACTATGAGTATGTTCTATTACTTTTATCAGGCTTTTATCCGGTATTGTTTCGAGAAAAGGTTACCGTACGTGGACAAACTAAACATGTGTATGCGTTCATGAAACAATTGCATCACATTAACGCTTCGTTCCATTGTATTACAGCTAGTATTCGCTTTTTTTTTTGAGTAAACGTCTATTGCATTGCAATTCTCTGTCGACTGTGACTTATTAGTTACTCACTCATGGCGTGCCGGATCCCGGCAGTGTAGCACTGTTTGTAGTGTTGCTGCTTGGAAGGGTTACAGCACCCGGCGCACCTGCTCCCGTCCCGTTGAATGTGGAGATAAACACATTGACCAAGGTAACAAGGAACACGCCCGCCAGCGAGAGGTTGTTCATGTGAGACGCCGCTTTCATTTCCATTTTATCCTTCATGTTGTATCTGGTCGTAGAGACATACACATGCGCGCGATGTGATACACGATGGAGGCAAACTATTCGCTCAGCACGTACCTGTTTAAGCCCAGCATGGCTATACCGACAACGACCTGCATTACCAGGCTCAGGATGATCAGAACCAGGCTAGTCATGTAGTACGGATGGTTGTCGCCCAAGTCGATCACGTACCGCAACTGATTCGTGTTCGCTGACAGCAGTGCAATATCCATCATGTTTTGCGCGAATGATTTCTTCTGTACGAAGCTGCTCAACTCTGCATTCAGCTTGAAGAAGTAGGAAATGTATTTGCATAAATGACTGTGCCTTCAGGCAGATACAGATGTACCGATTTCTTACTTGTTTATTTGACCTTTCTGGACTATGGCTGTCTGTTTGATCTGAAAACATGCATTTAAATGAAATACGTTGAACAAGAACCCTTATTGCTTTGAAAAAAAAAACACACACACACACAGTCTTACCACTTATTTGCCTTTGCAGCATGTCTTTACAATGGGCGTCTGGGGACGGATACGCTTTCTGAAATGAGAGTGAAAATGTGTTTCAAGTTGCATGTCGCTGGCACAATGCACAAAGTTCGTCCGTCTTACACTCTCTTGATAGAGCATCACGCTAGTATAGCCGGCGTTTCTTCCCGCGCATGGATAACTGTTTCCATCCGCTTCCGATTCCACAACACTGCTGAAATCGTTATCGTCACTGATTTCCCCATCTTCCTTCTGGTTCTCCTTTTTGGCTGCGGTCGCTTGAAACTCCACCAGTTCGGACATTGTACGCACGCGTTCACTAGACGGTGGCGGAATAGAGACTGACCAAAGAAATGTCACTAAACGCCGTGGTAGATAATAAAAAAATGCTCGGATTAACCGAGAGCAATATTCCGATACGGAACATCATATCGTTATCGATACGAGCGTGTGGGAACGGTGACGGTACAAACACTTTGAATAAATTTGTAATCTTTGTCGATAAAGTGAGTACCGTGTGGCAGTTAGAAAAATAAAACTTAAAGCTCTCCAACGCTTTAAAACCACGCTGAAATCAAAATTAACACTAACGGCCTTTTAAGTTGTCACTTGACACTTTAAACGTTTCGCATCTTTGAGCTTCGACTACTCGTAAACGGGGTAATGCTATCGGCAAGTCTTAGTGTGTGGCAAAACTTTTTAAAAGTTTGTTTTACAACAAAACCTTTAACCCCCAAATATCTTTTGGAAATACAACTTGTTTCTCCAAACTGTCACAGTTGGTGTTATGATTTATTTATGATTGTTTTATTACAGCAAAAATGCGTATGAATACACCAATTTTTGAAATTTAGAAACGTTCGGTTTGATTTTTCTTCCACTGACTCAAGCGAATAGTGTTGTTGAATAAGTCCTACGAACACGACAATTGCCATCAAATGTAACCGTTGCGTTACACTACTTTTAACGTGAACGAATATTAAGTTGTACATATACTGTTGTTATTGTTTTATTCATTTTTATTTTTTATTTATTTATACTTTTCATTTGTTGTATATGTTCCATTTCTTCTTAGATATGCATTTATAAATTCTTCTTTTAATAAATATAACAATTTTTCCCAAGCAACCTCTCTACAAACTGGAATTTAATTCTTCATGCTTGTGTATGTTCCCGGACTAGTGTACAAAGCAACGGATTTACGAATTATTGGACATCGTGGTGCGTATCCAGTCGTGGTAGTATGAAACCCGGGCGAACCCATCCGGATATCCAAGTGCGCAAAGCATGCCAAAGTTCACCACCCCTACGAGCTTGCCCGCGTACACCAGTGGGCCACCGGAGTCACCCTGTAACAAAATCGGACGATCTTTAGTGCTTGACTCAAAGCCACGCAGATCCAGCACTTACGTTGCAAGATCCTTCACCTGCTTTAGTGAGCGTGCAGATGTGTCCTACATCGGCATAGTCTTTGTCTTCGCCCTTCACCTTACACTCCTCGTTGGACAGTGTCACGACATTCAGACTCTGCAGCAGTGTCGGTATCGGCCCGCCAAAACTAGTGCTGCCCCAGCCAGTCAATCGGACGGTAACATTGGCCGGTACTGCCTTTTCGGAGTATTCAATGCTCTGCACCAGCTCGGAAAACTGTACCGGCTGCTCGAGCCGTACGAGTCCTATATCGTTACTAAACTGAGGACGATTGTAGCGGCTGTGATACAGTAGCTTGTCGACTTTTAGAAGTTTGCCACCCTCCTTCAGACTGTTCGTACCGACGAGTACAACCAGATCACTCGGATCTTTTCTGCACGGAAGGGGCATGCCGCTTATAAGCAACTCATTTGAAAAATGACATAATTTTTTCCTCCACTTACCCCACCAGACAGTGAGCCGCCGTGAGAACCCATCGATTGTTCAGCAGCGAACCACCGCAGCTATGACCCCTGTCAGGAGTCTGCAGCGACACTTGATACGGTGCCGATCCGTTCTTTGCCACCTCGCCACCGACCACTCGGTTAACGTAGTTATCGTCCAACACCAGTCGCGGAAGCTTCGCTGCCTCTACCACGGCCAGAAGTACGGGCAAAGCTACTAAAGTCTTTAGCAGCATGATATAGAAGTTTGATCAGGTTCAAAGGCGGCACTATTCAACTGAAGTGTACGCTCGAAGAGCTGCTATCGCAGTCTGATGTATAGCTGGGCACGAGGAGTGCATTTATACTCGTCAAGTAGGTTTCGCGACGTAAAGCATACTGGTGCACTTTTGAGGAAGAACATTGTTCCAGAATAGGTTAAAATGCTTTATACACCACCACGATTGTAGTTGCACTCTCTGAGTACTTTAAGATTATTCGTAATCCATATCTCAGTAGAGCTGTGTTGTAGTGTGAAAGCCTTTGGAATAATGAACGGATCACAAGTTTGGCTGAAGTAGCAACATTATCTCCAGGAACCCTTGACCGCGAGTCAAGATCAATCATAATTACGTGACGCAATTGTTTTGAAAGTAGAATGCTGCACATCATAAACAACAGGCTAAGGTCAATGTCTAGTCGGGTTTATGAGCACTTCAAGTTCGGCATGCGCCTCAAGAAACCCAGCGAATAAGCTTTATGTTTCCCGGTTATTAGCATCTTTAAATAGAAATCTTACATGGGGAGGGATCTTAAAGGGGACTATAAACAAGTTTTGGAATATATAAATAGAGCAAACTGCAAAAAAAAGCTTAAAATTGCATCGGCTATGCATTTGTTTGCCATTTCGTTTGCCATAACAGACATTTCGTTTGCACAGCGTGGCTTCGGTAGTATTTGGAACAAACACCCGAAATATTACTGTATAGCCCTTGCTGAGTAGTGTAAGGCAGGTGTGTTGCGGTTGTGTGTTTTTGACGTAACCTTCGTAGTGCAAAACGAGTGAATGAGGATACATTGCCAGGATTCGGCTGCTAGGAATAATTACATCCATAATAATCAACACAATATATATCTTTCGCTAAAAACATTTTTATTTCTCTCTTACTGATAATCAACAACAATTTCGCTACAGATCCGAAAAAAAGTGCCCTTTGAATTTTATTTTCATCCGAGTTCTTCTATGCATCCTTCTCTTCACAGTCTCTCCAGTGTGGGTGGTGTAGTGACTAGAGGAGAATTTAATCTTCTGGAAAAAGCTGATTTACGCATTGCTGGCCATTGTTGTGCGAACCCAGTCATGGTAGTATGAAACCCGGGCGAACCCATCCGGATAGCCGAGCCCGCAAGGAACGCCAAAGTTCACCACCCCCACAAGCTTGCCCTCGTACACCAGTGGGCCGCCGGAGTCACCCTGTAATAGTTATATGATTTTGATTTAAAAAAGATTACACTTGATGTGAATTCACGCCGAATACTTACATTGCAGGCCCCTTCGCCAGCCTTCGTCAGCGTGCAGACGTGTCCAACATCGACATTCGCGGGGTTACCGCTCTTCGCCTTGCAATCGTCGTTGGTCAGCGTAACGACATTCAGGCTCTGCAGTAGCGTCGGAACCGGTCCACTAGCGCTGGTGCGACCCCAGCCAGTCAACCGAACGGTGGCGTTGGCGGGCACCTCCTTCTCCCAGTATTCGATGCTTTGTACCAGCTCGGAAAACTGTACCGGTTTTTCTAGTCGCACCAGTCCCACGTCGTTGTGGAACTCAGGACGATTGAAGCGGCTGTGATAGAATAGTTTATCTGCCTTTAGCAGCTCGCCACCCTCCTTCAAGCTGTTCGTGCCGGCAAGCACCACCAGATCGCTGGGATCGTTTCTGAAGAGTTCAAGCATGGCGCTTATAAACAAGTCATCTGTAACAATGTGCTTGCAAGCAACCACTTACCCCACCAGACAGTGAGCCGCCGTAAGGACCCATCGATTGTTCAGTAGCGAACCCCCGCAGCTATGACCCCAGACGGGATGCTGCAGAGACACTTGATACGGTGCCGATCCGTTCTTGGCCACCTCGCCACCGACCACTCGGTTAACATAGTTATCGTCCAACACCAGTCGCGAAAGTTTCGCTGCCCCTACCACGGCCAGAAGTACGGACAAAGCTACTAAAGTCTTTTGCAGCATGATGTTGTAGTTTGATCAGGATCAATTACGACACTATTCAACTGCAGTCTCGAAGAACTGAGATCTCTGTCTGATGTATAGCTGGACACGAGGAGAGCATTTATACAGCTACTCGCCAAGCAGGTTCCGAGTTAATGTGGGATATGATAATGGTTTGCCTAGGTCGAGGATTATTCGTTGTTCTTATTTCAAGGGGAATTTGTTCAAGTTGAAAGTATTTTAGGCAGTGAGTAAATCACAAGCGTTGATCAAGCAGCAACATTATCTCCAGACACTCTATTACGCGATTAGATACGGTCAAGGTTCATCACAATAACGGGAAGCAATTGAAGCAAAAAGCCAATCTAGGATCAATGTCTAGTCGATTTCAAGTAGCCCTTCAAGACCGGCATGCGTTTTAAGTAAGCAGTGGATAAGCTTAACATTTTAAAAGCTATTAACATCTCTCTACAGTCAACGTCCGTTAAATTAATCGCAAATTACATGTAAAGGTCAGCTTTATATGCAATTGCGTTTGATGTTTCATTACCCAATCGGTTGGACTAAAATAAAGGTACAAAACTACTAACAATGCAAACAACTGCAACAATGTTTTGAAGCAATCTGTCCAATCTTTCCGTTTATAAAATAGTAACACGAAATCATAAACATCTCAAGTAACCTGGTATTATTGACTGTGATAAGTATCAACGATAAATAATTCAGCGTATTTCGATGTTTCGTATTTATTGCTATTGCTTTATGCTAAAAATGTAATATACTAGTACATATATGCAGACTTAACGTAGAATTGAAAAAGAGTCACAAACTAATGTACGTTTGTAAATAACGGTCACATTAAATTTTGACTAGTTGATTTCGTGCTCAGCAGGATGACAGCTAGCCAAACGTCAAAATTACAACGGCCAACATTTTGTTTTTCATTCCTAAACAGCGTGGTGTGCATTTTGCGAACAAAACCCCAAAATACTGCTGTGTTATCCTTGCTGAGCAAAGCAAAGCTATAAAACTGAAGGTAAAACAAATTTGCATAGTTGCTACTACATATATATTAACTGATACCAAAGTTTTCTCAATCCAACACAACTTTTCCGAAACTGCGTCTGCTTCACAGGTGTTCCAACCTCAAAAGTCTACCGGACTGCAGGATGGAGATTGAAGGAAAAATTTGTGAATTGGAACAACTTGTAAAAGATGTGGCACAGCTGTCTCTTTCATCGGACTTTTCTGATGTGACCTTCATAGTGCAAAACGAGAGGATTTCAGCGCACCGCTTGATTTTAGCGGCTAGAAATGAGTACTTCCGTGCGATTCTGTACGGCGGGCTGGAAGAGAGCCAACAGAAGGAAGTGTCACTGAACATCCCGCTACAGCCATTTAAATGGTTGCTTCAATTTTTGTACTCAGGGAAGTTGACGCTTTCCGATATGAAAGAGGATGTCATTCTGGAAACGCTGGGTTTGGCTCATGAATACGGTGTCACCGTTGTAACAGAGGGCATCTCAGACTACTTGCGAGAAATCATTTCAGTCGGTAATGTGTGCGCAGTTTTGGATGCTGCACGGCTTTACAATCTAGAAGAGTTGAGCTCCACGTGCCTTTTATTTATCGATGGTAATGCGTCTCAGGTATTGAAGCATACATCTTTCCGTGCCGTCTCGTTCGATTCACTGTGCGAGCTGTTAGATAGAGATACGCTATCTACTACTAGTGAGGAAACTATCTTCCGGGCCGTTCATGAGTGGTGTAACCACAACGTAAGCGGTGCACACAAAGCCGATGTTCTTTATGGGAAGGTGCGATTTACCCTCATATCCCAGGAGGGATTGTTGAATGTGGTGCGCCCTACCGGTGTGTTGGACGCGGAACGGCTACTGGATATAATAGTCGAGAGAAATTCGTCGGACTTACTCCCACATCGTGCAAAACTATGTAAGTCTTTCAACATGCTGCACAACTGATGCCATATGTTGAGCAAGTTAATTTTTACAATGAATCTTATAATTCTCGTTTTTACAGATGCTGGTGTGAATTCAACTGAGGAGGCTACATACGAGTATGGCGATTGGGATGACGGCAGGCATAGTTGTACAATCGACTTAGGCGAAGTTGTAATCATCAACGAAATTGAGTTGGATATTTCCGACATCAAAGATTACGAAGACACTGATGAGTTGAAGGAGTGCCTGCATACATCTGTAGATGGAATTAACTGGATGCTTATATCGGAAAGATACGTTGCCAAATGTCCTCATTTCTATTTCTTTCAAAGAGCCGTACGCTGGATTCGCATCATAGGTTCTGTAGATGAACAAATATCTAACCTAGATATTCGGGTTGCTATGTTCAATCCCAAATCCTGTAAGCAAGAGTCGCCATAGGTGGTATTTTAATATGAAACAATGCTTCTACGAACGATTGTTTCCCTTATTTGCGAGTTGTAATATCATTGTACTACTATACTTTGTTAATAAAATATGAATCAGAGATCAATCAGATTACTAACTTTAAATTGAATGAATTTCATCACAAATAACCAGCTATAGCTACCCGGCACTTACTACAACGCATTACGAATACGTGAAGTGGACTATATGGTATTATGGTCGATCCCTTATTTAGAGAAATAATAGAGCTATCGATTACCACAAACAGACACTTACCGACTGAATATGAGTCAATGGAGATTTTACAGCTACCTTATGGCTAGAGGTAAAATTTTCCACCGAAATTGTTTGCTTTGATATTTGTTGATGATTTGTTTATTAAACTATAAACATTTTTATACACGATGTAGATGCTGACAAAAATTGTCACATATGCTATATGCTCGTGTGTATTTGATAACGGACAAATTAAATTTTGACTAGTTGATTTCGTGCTCAGCAGGATGACAGCTAGCGAAACGTCAAAATTACAACGGCCAACATTTTGTTACGTTCCTGAACAGCGTGGTGTGCATTTTGCGAACAAAACCCCAAAATACTGCTGTGTTATCCTTGCTGAGCAAAGCAAAGCTATAAAACTGAAGGTAAAACAAATTTGCATAGTTGCTACTACATATATATTAACTGATACCAAAGTTTTCTCAATCCAACACAACTTTTCCGAAACTGCGTCTGCTTCACAGGTGTTCTAACCTCAAAAGTCTACCGGACTGCAGGATGGAGATTGAAGGAGAAATTGGTGAATCAGTGCAACCTTTTGAAGATGTTTTGCAGTTGTGTCTTCCAGACGTAACATTCGTAGTGCAAAACGAACGGATTCCGGCGCATCGCCACGTTTTGGCTGCTAAGAATGCATACTTCCGTGCGCTACTAGAGGAAAGACAGGATGATAACCAACAACTGGAAATTACACTGGCAATTCCGTTGGAGGCATTCAAATGTTTGCTCCGATTTTTGTACTCAGGGAAGTTGACGCTTTCCGGAATGAAAGAGGAGGTCATTCTGGATATGCTGGGTTTGGCTCATAAGTATGGTGTCACCGCTGTCACAAAAACCACTTCAACTCACTTGGGCAAAATGATCTCGACCGGTAATGTGTGCGCAATTTTGGACACAGCTCGCATGTGCAACCTTTCCGATTTGAGCTCTACGTGCCTTTTATTTATCGATGGTAATGCATCTCAGGTGTTGAAGCATGAATCTTTCCACACCGTCTCGTTCGATTCACTGTGCGATCTGTTAGATCGCAGTTCACTGTGTTCTAATGAGGAGACGATCTTTCTGGCCGTCCATAAGTGGTCTAAACACGATGTAAGCGATGCAAAAAACGTAGATGTTCTTTATGGAAAGGTGCGTTTTACACTGATATCTCGAAAGGGGTTGTTGAATGTGGTGCGCCCTACCGGAGTTCTGGATTCGGAACGGCTTCTGGATATAATGGCCAAAAAAGAATCTTCGGACTTGCTTCCTTATCGAGCACAATTGTGTAAGTCTTGTGACTGACTTTAGTTTTACCACAATCTTTATTATTTCGTGTTTTTTTTATTCTTATAGTGATTGGGCAGAATCTGGCTGAGAAGTCTACAGCACACTGGGGAAAAGTGGGTGAAGGCATGTATTGCATTACATTCGACTTACGCCTAGCCTACGTTATCACTCATATAAAGTTAGAACCATCCCGGAAACTACGTCTGAAATATTATTACAATATGAAGGAGCCTCTTGAAGTTTCATTAGATAGTGCGAACTGGACGTTGATTGCGAATCAAAACTTAATTTCAAACACAACCTGCGACTTCTCAGGTAAAGGTGTTCGTTTCATTCGTATAACAACCTCTCGTAATGAATACCAAACCGATTTGTCCCTTAACTGCGCTAAGCTCACCGCATAATGTGTGCTACAATCGCTTTAGCCCAGAATAACTGCTATCTTTATTCAGCGCACGTACATACAGCAATGGAATAATATGTGCCAAGGGATTTGCGTGCCGTTTCGTTCCCATTAAATACTATACATCGAGAATAAAGTACGAATTTTGATCAAAAAAGAAACGGTTCGCTTAACTTCATTGCATACATCATTTCATTCAATCGCTGCTGCGAATAGTAAGTGCAGGGTAATAGTAAATGTCCGTCAATGCAAAATAAACTGCAGCTATAATGTTCTAACCGAATCGGCAATGAGGGTGCGCGGAATATCATTGTTAAATCGCTTGAATCTTGCACTTAAAATACATCGAATACTTGGCATTGTTCCCCTGCATCTTGATAGAGGCAGGCTAAATGCAGGTCGGAAGCTCGTCGAAACTGCGCAGCTCGTTGGCTCCGTGTTGATTTTCGTCCTGGAACTGTGCGGCTACGTGTACAAATTGTTGCATCGATTTCTAGTGAACCCACCGCTACCGTTCTTCAACAGCCTGCTCTACAACTTAGAGCTTCTGTTGGCAATGTTGAATACACTGCTCGCGATGGGAGGATGCCAACGGAAACGACATTTATACGAGCATGTACTGCATCACTTCGAGGTGCTACTCAGTGACTGTTCTCCAAACGAATACAATCGGGTGTCCAGTTGGTTCCAGCGGTTAACTGTTTTTGCTGTTCTTGCAATGCTAGCGACTGTTGTGGTGGATTTTCTTTCCTGGCAAAATGTTACCATGTCACTCGCCTCCATTTTCTCGGTGCATATACCGACGCTCATCACGATCCTCGTAATCGTGCAGCACTGGTACGCGATGTCCTTCATCCTCCAACATTGCCGTCGCATCAATGGTATTCTGGCGATGCTATCAAATGAGCCACCGGGGAACAACCACCACATACGAGTCAAACGACTAGAACGACTGAGAGCGCAGCACAAAGATCTACACGAGTTGGTGCTCTACGTCAATGATGGGTTTGGCAAATTACTGCTGAGCACGCTGGCGGCAATCGTCGTAGTGCTGAACGTGGAATGCCTGGAGCTTTACCAGTACTGTCGACACGGTGCATTATCCGTGGCCGTCTCGGCGCACATCCTGTACGCGATTATATGGCTTATTTTGCACTCTGGACTCCTGTTCATGATCGTCTATCCTTCCCATTGGATTGAATATGAGGTACAGTGTGCTTAGAATTAAATTCAATCTGGAGTATTACATTTTATGTCCACACCAGCGTCGTCGAACGGGGCTAATTCTTTTCGAGCTGCTCGGCGACATGTCCAGCGTGGACTCCGAAACTGTAAGTATTGCGCACCGTCACGCTGTTGTATTGTTAAAGCGCCGTAACCATTGTAACGATTATAATTCGTAGGTGCACAACTTCACACGGCAGGTTCTGGCACAAGGAGAACAGCGTAAGGCATGCGGTATTGTGACGCTGGACCTATCGCTCATAACGACGGTTAGTGCGTCGACCGACGCATCCACTTACACGCGACACAGAAATGTATACGAAAGTTTTGTTCTGCCATTGCAGCTGATCGGTGCAGTGTGCACAAATTTGGTGATTATGATCAAATTCGCTTCAGAGTGAACGCAGAAAAATCGTGCACAGTATTGAAAGAGTTGACTAACAGGATTGTTGATGAGTTTTACATCAGCAAAGTGATGTATAAACAACAACAATGATTTTACTTTATAAATCCAACCACCAAATGTGTCGATCAGGAATGCATTTAAGAACTGGAAGATATTGACCATCAGCAGCGAGCGCCATCACACACAATCTGGAATTCTCTTTTTTCAATCAAGAAACCTGCCTGCTGAATGCTCCATACCAGGTCTCGAGTGCGGCATGTTGGGCATTGAAGGAGTTGAAGTTATTTGTGCGCTTAACTTCTAAATGTTTGCCTGTTTCGTGTTTTGCGGACGGTTTTAAAATAATAGATCTAAAAGCAGTCTGACTGGTCCGTTGTAGCCAGCGGGGGGTCTACACATCCTATGTAAGGCCGCTTTACATGCGAGCACGCAGTGAGTAACTCATCACTTTGCATTTTATGGTCAATGAATTGAATTTCAACATCATGTTCATGTTCGCGTATTTCTTTCTCGATGATTACTTTCAACTTTTACTTATCTATACTTGTATGTAAAGTACATCCTAATCATAGGAAAAATGTTTTACCCGAAAATGAACAAAACTTTATCAATCTTGAGTAATTAGAAACTAATTCAACAAAGGAGGTAAGTTGGTAACGCCAGAACAATGACGCTGAGCAACCCGATGATATAACTTTCATTAGTACAGCTATCTTTGACAACATCGAAGGAGGCGTAGCATTCCCGTACCGATAGCCGCTAAAGATCGTTAAGTTGTTTGGCTGATAAGTTGCGATTGACAATAGGCAGACAATGACACACGATTGTACTCTGAGCAAGACGCAGGCAAGTAAGCGATCATTATGTATGTTGTTTCAAATCAGGTGCTTTAAAGCAAACCACAAATTTCATCTGCATTAATAAGAAGACTTCATCATTTCATAGCACGGAAACCACAAAATAGATCAATGATACCGAAGAGCTTTGCTTTAAATATGCAATGTCAATTTTACTTTCTATGCATCTAGAGTTCTTGTATGAATCTTTCCTTCACAGTAGTCCTGTAGTTGGCGGAGAATGGAACATTATGAAGAGCGTCGATTTACGCATTGCTGGCCATCGTTGTGCGAACCCAGTCATGGTAGTATGAAACCCGGGCGAACCCATCCGGATAGCCGAGCCCGCAAGGTACGCCAAAGTTCACCACCCCCACGAGCTTGCCCTCGTACACCAGTGGGCCTCCAGAGTCACCCTGTAATAGTTATATGATTTTGATTTAAAAAAGATTACACTTGATGTGAATTCACGCCGAATACTTACATTGCAGGCTCCTTCGCCAGCCTTCGTCAGCGTGCAGACGTGTCCAACATCGACATTCGCGGGGTTACCGCTCTTCGCCTTGCAATCGTCGTTGGTCAGCGTAACGACATTC
>KB672791.1:2007447-2037090 GCA_000349145.1 Anopheles dirus | reverse complement strand
TCGCTAGGATCGTTTCTGAAGAGATCAAGCATGGCGCTTATAAACAAGTCATCTGTAGCAAATGTGTTTGCAAGAAACCACTTACCCCACCAGACAGTGAGCCGCCGTAAGGACCCATCTATTGTTCAGTAGCGAACCACCGCAGTTATGACCCCAGCCGGGAACCTGCAGCGACACTTGATACGGTGCCGATCCGTTCTTTGCCACCTCGCCACCGACCACTCGGTTAACGTAGTTATCGTCCAACACCAGTCGCGGAAGTTTCACTGCCCCTACAGCGGCCAGAAGTACGGACAAAGCTACTAAAGTCTTTTGCAGCATGATGTTGAAAAAGTGTCTGGTACAGATAGGATGAGTTTTAGAACTGTGGTGCTTGATCGAAGAATTCTGATCGCTGTTTGATGCATTGTCACTGCAAAGATACGCTTTTATACAACTAACCAGACGATGTCATCGTCAAGTAGGTTTAGCTTGGGCAGATACGAGTGTACGGCTCTACCACGGATCGGATTATCCGGAGTGTAAATTTCAAGGAAAGTGTATTCTACCGAGGCACGGTTTGAGATATTGAACGCTTCTGGTTTATGATCGTTGTTGAAGTAGCTCCCTGAACAAACCTTATCTCAAGGATCTTGTGAACCAGTTGACTAGATTCGTTCGCAAACAATCGTCATAACTGCAAATATAATAAATTACTAACGGCTGACGTATTAACTAACCGCATGTGACGGAAGCACATAAGGTAAACATCTCACTGTCCAAGCCATACCTTATCAGTGTTAAAGATAGCTGTTAGAAGCGGTTAATCAAATGATTCTATACAACCGCTAGCTTTCTCTAAAGTCAGAGATTTAACGAAAGAAAGTCTACGAGAGAGCATAGCAATCATTGCGCTGAAGGAACAAACTGTCTACGCAAAGCCTGACCCATATTTCCGATTAGATTGTGTTGCACAAGTGCATTGCTTTATTATGTCTGGTTTGAACGATCCGTAAGTAATGGGGATTATTTTTAGTTTGTCTTTGTTAATAAAATTGTTGTACCAATAGTTTTTATTCATAATTCAAAATATTTACGTTATAGAATAAAATAGCCAAGTAAAATGCCGAAATGTTAATGACAATTTTGGCTAATACTTTCCAACCATAATTTACCAATAAGTAATTTAAATGAAACAAAAAAAATGTTCAAATATGACCTGACAAAAATCATCAAATCATTCGTAATGGGTTCAGATTTCCTGCGTTCGAGAACGTTCACTCTGATGCGAGTTAGATCATATTGTTTCGTTATTAGTTATTTTTAGTTATGTATTTCTTTCTTTTCCGACATTTCTGTGTAAGTCGCAAAACCTTCTATGTATAATAATTCACGTTCGACTACCACCAAGTCAGTCGCAGCCTAAGACTCTAAGGAAGGACCGGAGCGATCGATCACCCGATGACCTAAGTAACTTTGGACATCACAATCCCCGCGACAGGCAGCATAAACTAGATGTATGTAATCTGGCTGCAGGCGTAATAATAATCGCCAAATATGCCCTTGAACGGATCAATGTCCCGCCAACGGCTTGGCACTCAGTGTATAGGAATCTTGCTCGGCTCAGTAGTGCATCGAAGTTAGTTGGTGGATAGCTATAGCTGGCTATTTGGAGGCGATACCAGACTTTGCTGAGATTCATTCAATTTAAAGTTAGTAATCTGATTGATTTCTGATTCATATTTTATTAACAAAGTATAGTAGTACAATGATATTACAACTCGCAAATAAGGGAAACAATCGTTCGTAGAAGCATTGTTTCATATTCAAATACCATCTATGACGTCTCTTGCTTACAGAATTTGGAATTGAACATAGCAACCCGAATACGTAGGTTAGATATTTGTTCATCTATAGAACCTATGATGCGAATCCAGCGTACGGCTCTTTGAAAGAAACAGAAATGAGGACATTGGGCAATGTATCTTTCCGATATTAACATCCAGTTAATTCCATCTACAGATATATGCAGGCCCTCCTTCAACTCATCAGTGTCTTTGTAATTTTCGATTTCGGAAATATACAACTCAATTTTGTTTATGATTACAACTTCGCCTAAGTCGAATGTACAATCATGCCTGCCGTCATGCCAATCGCCATACTCGCATGTAGCCTTCTCAGCTAAATTCACATCAGCATCTGTACAAACGAGAATTATAAGATTCATTGTAAAAATTAACTTGCTCAACATATGGCATCAGTCGTGCAGCATGTTGAAAGACTTACATAGTTTTGCACAATGTGGAAGTAAGTCCGAAGATTTTCTCTCGACTATTATATCCAGTAGCCGTTCCGCGTCCAACACACCGGTAGGGCGCACCACATTCAACAATCCCTCCTGGGATATGAGGGTAAATCGCACCTTCCCATACAGAACATCGGCTTTGTGTGCACCGCTTACGTTGTGCTTACACCACTCATGAACGGCCCGGAAGATCGTTTCCTCACTAGTAGTAGATAGCGTATCTCTATCTAAAAGATCGCACAGTAAATCGAACGAGACGGCGTGGAAAGATTCATGCTTCAACATCTGTGACGCATTACCATCGATAAATAAAAGGCACTTGGAGGTCAACTCTTCTAGATTGTAAAGCCGTGCAGCATCCAAAACTGCGCACACATTACCGATTGAAATGATTTCTCGCAAGTAGTCTGAGATGCCCTCTGTTACAGTGGTGACACCGTATTCATGAGCCAAACCCAGCGTTTCCAGAATGAGATCCTCTTTCATATCGGAAAGCGTTAACTTGCCTGAGTACAAAAATTGAAGCAACCATTTAAATGGCTGTAGCGGAATGTCCAGCGACACTTCCTTCTGTTGGCTCTCTTCCAGCCCGCCGTACAGTAGCGCACGGAAGTACTCATTCCTAGCCGCTAAAATCGAGCGGTGCGCCGGAATCCTCTCGTTTTGCACTATGAAGGTTACATCAGAAAAGTCCGATGAAAGACACAGCTGTGCCACATCTTGCACAAGCTGTGTTGATTCAGCAATTATTTTTTTGTCCACCATCAAACCGTCACTAGTTTGGAGTTGCTTCAGGTGAATAAATCTGGGAAGAAAACAAATGTCTGATTATGAAATTTTTACAATTGAAATCCAGCGGAGTATACTAGTGTTGCATACCACTTAAAAGTTTTCCGTTTTCCGTTTTAACTTGCTTGAAGTCGCTGTACAGCTTCTTCTTCCACAGGTGAAGATGAAGCCACAAAACTCAGCAGCTCGGCAGCTCAGACCCAAAACTGTACACAGCACTACATATGTCCCAAAACTGCGCACCAAACTACTAAGAAGGATATTCCCGCAATTGGAATACAGAATTTCGAAACTTCGGCGCGAAACCACGATGTTGTTGTTCGGAATGTTTTGACAGCATCCGTAAAAGATCCACAACCCTGTTGACATCCTCCAACGTGCCGCTGATTAAGATTGTCTGTTCAGGCGTTGTTCAGCAGTGACTGCACATTGCTTGGGGGGAGCCTAGCTCACAGCATTTTTCATCCATTCTTGAACAGTTCCCAGAGTTACACGAACTCGTAACATCCAATCGGAAAATCGTCTCACCCAATCACGAAATCGTTCCACCGATTCTTGAAGTGTTTATTACTGCTGTTGTGAAATGGTGTAAGTAAACATTTTGTTTCAATTAATCATGGCCCAAAATATGCAATTCTCAGGGCTTAAAGCTGCATATGCACACCTTTGGGCAATGCTTGTCCAAGCTCAATGTCCAATTTCAAGTTCAAACCTGCGTGACGGACACTAATTAAATACCCTCGATTAGTAGGTGCATGCCCCGTGTACGCTAATGACCATTAGCATTATGGTGTAATGAATTCATGGCGCATCGCAACGGCAGGCTTCAGTGTTGTTTGCATAGTGATAGCGATTAGAATGCAAACGATGAGCGACACCACCGCCGAAAAGCGTTGGCTAAGATTGCAGCTCTACCAGACGTTCAAACCGTACCTTATTTGCGCCCAACTACTGTGCACTGCACCTTCGTCGTGCAATGCGGAATGCCTGATCGATCAACGGTCGCAGCGTTCGTACTTCAAGCAGGCTCGCTTGCTTATAACCGCCAGCATTCTGACCTCCGTGGTAATCTGCGGAGTCCAGGCGATCGTACAGCTCATCTACGTGCCGATGCCATTCTTCACCGGTGTGCTGTACGTGAACGAGGTGGTTCTATGTATCGCGATAAGCGTTGCGGCCGTGAACAGGGGCCTCAGTGAAGAAGCACGCTGCAATCGCTTCGTCGACACAATCATCGCTGTTGCATCGGCTGTGCCGTACACCGACTGGGTCGATACGGTGCGATATGTCCGACTGAGATTGCAGGGAATCTGTGCGACATTCGTGATCGTGTTCGCGCTGGCCTTGCTGTGCGATTATTTGCATTTCGGCAGCATCTACGCGACGCTGTTCACATTGTGTGCCTACTTGCTGCCTAACGTGCTGGGCGGCGTTTCGATTGTGCAGTACTGCCTCGGCACCCTGCTGGTGTACAGGCTGCAGCAAAACATCAACCGGCGGCTGAGCAGCGTGGATATCATCCACGAGGCGTACATAGTGGAAACGAAACACCATTATCTACAGCTCGCGCACAGTGCTTCCCTCCTTACGCGATCCTACGAGGTGCTCATCTTGACGATTGTATTCGCCGGCATCAACGTGACCAGCCTGCAGCTTCTCGAGATCTATCAGTACTTACAGCAAGGCGAATCGCACACAGTTTACCTGACCTACAACATACTGTGGATATTTATGCAGCTTTACATGCTGCTAATCGTGGTTTTTCCGAGCGACATGTTTATGCGGGAGGTACGGGCGTGGCCGGTGCAGAGACGGACGAACGTGATCGAACAATCTTTTTCATCTTCCTGGACTTGACAGCAAACGCGCTTTGGAATGGTTATGTTCGAGCGGGTGCAAACCGTGCACGAGCCACACACGAAGGAGCTGGTACGATTAGTAAGTACTCAAACCAAGTAACAGACTTTCACAAAGGTGTGTCTTGATGTTTCTTCCTATAACAGATAGCGCGGCTTGGGTTGCTAACCCTCGGGCGGAAAAAAATCGTTTCCAAGGCTTGCGGTGTGCTAAGGTTGGAGCTGTCGTCACTATCATCGGTAACGGTTGCAAAAAAGAAGTGCCAAAATCTACTCCATTTTAAGATTTTTTTTTACTAACAACGCAACTTACAGATTTTCGTCGCGCTCCTCTCGTTCATGATCATATTGATACAGTTCGATTCCGGCAATCTGAACAAGCACAATGGTGCGGTTACGGCCATCGACAGCCTCTACACCACGACCTCGTGAAGCTCGGCGGTGGCCTCATCAATCATCTGCACCATGTTGGCGCGCTTGTCCATCAGGCACCGCAAGTACTGTTCAACCGACTCGTTTGACTCGCTGTTGCAAGCCTGCAGATCCGCCGTCTCGTACAGCTCGCGCCGGAAATCCATATCCATGTGGTGTTCGGGGGTAGTGTTGTCGTTGGCCGGACGCTGGATTGCCTCGTAGTCGAGGAGCTTCGCGTGGAACACTTTGAAGCTTTCCGCTTCGTCGAGCATCAGCGCCTTGGTGGGCTCATCCACGTTCTGACATTCTGCCGGCAATCTGCTCAGTATGTTCGGATCTTCCAGGTCCAGATCGCACTCGACGAAACCGGCCCGGCAAAGCTGACGAATGGATGGGCGAAAGTATGTTCATACCAAATTACACTGATTGTGTCCACCACGGCAGCTACTTACGGTGAACGTACCGACGAAAACCACAACGCACCAGCCAAGGAGGTTCATCATTGATGAGGGCTTCGCTTGCAGCTGAAGGCGTACGGAATAGCCGCTCAAGCGGATACGGCGAAAAGGGCTGATAAGATAAAAGTGGCACTGTTTGCTCTCCAACGAGCAATTTAAACCCGCGACTTTTGATGATGCAAACAGTCAATAACACTTGTGGAGGCGAACGCTCGGCTATGCCTGGTGCGAATCGGTGCGATCACCCCTCCGCAGGCTATTAGCATTTGTTAGCATTATCACTAGCTTAATTTTGGACTTGTTCATCTTTTGCTGCCAAAGACTCCGTTTGCTCCATTTTTTGTCGGTAGTCACCACCGCGGTTACTACTTTCCGCTAACCATAAACAACCCTATCGCATAGCGTTCTTTCACAAAACCCATTCAATCAATAAACAAGTCGTACGAAGACAGTTTTTGTATGTTGCTGAGCTCGGTAAAACAAAACTTCTAACCTAACAATTTGTAATGAAAGTAGCAGGTAAACACTATCACTGGGAGCTTCGCTATCAAAAACATCGATTTGTACGCTTTTTACCACCCTAACCGAACATTCCGTCCAAGTGGGCCATGGCTCACATAATATCAGTGCGGCCGGGGAGATTCTGTGCGTGCTAAGTACGGCACACGGCGGGGTGGTTGCTTTCTCAGTCCATCACGGCATCCGGCTGGCTGACGGCACCGGGTACCGGCGGCTGGGCCGCGCTAACCTCGCCTGGCCCTTTGCGAGCCGCGCGCAGATATTCCGCGTCCTGCGACGGGCACTCGAAGTGCACGCAGTGGAACATCTCGTTCGCGGTGTTGTGCGTACCGACGATGCGCACGTAGACGACCACCTTCGGCAGGAAGGAAAAGTGCTGCCAGGATTTCAGGTGCTCCGTCTGTCGGTCCACCACCACCTCCCAGTCCTTCATGTTGGTCGACACCTCGATGTAGAAGCTGTACGAGCGACTGTCACAGTCCCACAGCAGCAACCGCAGCGACCCGATCCAGTACGGTTGGCCGAGTTGTATCAGTATCACGCCGGTACCGATCTGGTGGCAGGTGTAGCCCGAGTCCCAGTCGTAGTTCTTCACGTCCCCATTCAGCAGCACGTTGCGCGTGCGGCTCACGCCTTCCACCACGGTCGCGCTGCGCTCGACCGTCGCAACGTTGTACGCCGGCTGCAGGATGCCGTCCACGACCGGCGTCGTCGCCTCGGTAAACAGCGCCTCCAGACCGACGACGTGGAACACCTTGTTGACCGTGTTGTGCGTCCCAACCAGCCGTATGTAGCGGACGGCCTGGGCGGGGAAGTAGAGATACTGCCACGAGCGGCAGTAGTACTTCGTGTGGTCGACGATCCGCTCCCAGTTGCGCTGGTTGACCGACACTTCGACGTAATAGCTGTACGAGCGTGTGTCACGGTCCCACAGCAGCACCTTGATGTGGTTGATGATGAACAGCTTACCCAGTTCGACGACGATACCGCCGTTAGGGTCGCCGGTGTCGCTGATCGAGTGACGCGTGTACCCCTTCTCCATGTCGTACGAAACCGTATCACCATCGAGCAGGGCGGACCGCAGCTCACCGTGTATCGTGCGTGAATTGAACTTAGGCGAAGCGACGTTCTCTTCCGGCCCTGCCAAAAATATCCGTGGTTACGGGGAATAAGAATATCGCACAAAAGCAAAGTAAGTTTTTTCCACGCCAGCCACACTTACACAGGGCACCGCGATGCGGTAGCTGCTTGGAGGAGACCTTTTCCGCGATCGCGTCCAGTAACCGGTCCGGATCCAGTATGCCGGACGGGCGCACCACCGTCAACAACTCCTCCAGCGACATCAGTGAAAAGCGCACCTTCGCCACAACACCGTCCGCGTTCGGCACACTATCCGCATTACACCGGCACCAGTCATAGACGGCCTGGAATATTTCGACTTCACGCGCGAAAAACGAATCACGCAGCAGCAGACTACTGAGCGAGTCGAACGAAAGGTTGCGGAACGATTCATGTTGCAGTATGTCCGCCGCGTTACGGTCGATGAACGCGTGGCAGACGGCGGTCAGCCCGTCCAGGGCGAACAGCCGGGCCGCGTCCAGGATCGCGCAGACGTTGCTGAGCGACAGCACCTGGCGCAGGTAATCCGAGATAGCCATCTCGAGGTCCGCCAGCCCGTACTGGTTCGCCAGGCCGAGCGTGTCCAGCAGGTGCTCCTCCTTCAGCTGCACCAGCGGCATACTGCCAGAGTAGATGTACCGGAGCAGACACTGGAACGCCGTCAGCGGGATGTTGAGCGTTATCTCGTCCTGGCGCGTTTCCTGCATTCCGCCATACAGCAGCGCGCGGAAGTAGTCACTGCGGGCCGCCAATATCACCCGGTGCGCCGGTATGCGCTGACCTTCGACTAGGAACGTGACGTCGGCATAATCGGCCGACATGCACAACTGTGCCATCTGCTCGGAAAACCGCGCGGTCAGTTCTATCTCTTGTATGCACGTTATGCTGCTGATAGAATGCTGCTGTTGCTGTTGTTGTTGTTGCTGTTGCTGCTGCTGCTGCTGGCTGCCAGCCATACCGTTGCTTTGGCTACTCATGGTCCGGATACAATTAGAAACGAACGCTCAGCTAAAATAGTTTCTCCATTCGTAACTTAGTTTGTATCTCTGTGCGTGTTTGACTTTAGTAGTGACCTTGAAAGAAATGGACTAAAAGAAACACCACAGTCTGCATAGTAAACATGCTTTTTTCCATGATTGTATGCTGTCAAATAGGAAAAAAAACACCTACAGGCGGATTGTGCCAGGAGAACACAGGTTTGATCGCGTACGGTATCCTATTTGCAGCGGCTACTACTCCACCACCAGAACATGAATAGAAAAAACACTAGCAGCAACAAACCAAAACAAACCAAACATCATCAATGTATTGTGGGTAAACGCTACCGGGTTCAGGAGTTGAAAATAAAATTAGCTTAGGCAGTGCTCTTTCACTTAAAAAAAAAACAATGAGCAAACGGTCATAAAAAGCAACGGATTATCCGTTGTCCATTTAAAATATGTAAAGCATAATTCAAGAGAAGAATCATGACATTTAACGGTTAGTCCCAACGGGCTTATTTATATTAGCTCTACCAAATGCGCCAGCTCCTGCAGCTTGCACCCCCTGCTCATGGGGTGTATTAATTTTCTGTTCTGTTCTGTTCTCGCTTGGTAGCGTTAACACAAAGCAACTGCGAAAATTGACGATAAACGTCTTGCTAGGTCTTGATGTTTGCAGGCTGTGCTCTTTTTTGGATTAGCATCATGACACAATACCCAATTCTATTTATGATGTTTTTGTGCAAGATTCCCCATCGTGAGAGCGTTCCAAGCAATTCATTTCGATAGCCGAGGCTAAAGTAAAATAAATGTATGCCCTGTAACATATGACGCATTGTATACGGTAATAAAAACTGATTTGTATCGCGCCTTCGATGTGCGATGGTGTATGACGGAATTTGCAAAAAAATGACGTTTGATGTATCGTGGTACTAATCTCAGAGCATAGCCTCAGCGGAAGAAAAACACGAGCACGACCGTGTGTGTGAGTGCGTTCCTCGAAAACCGTATTTTGTTGTGCGCCTGGAAAAGTACGTCCTCGCGAATCTTCACTAACGTATTTCATCCTCTCTAGTCAGCGACCGTTCGTGAAATTCCGGCCCGCTTGCTTTACCGCCGAGCCCTACAGGCCGAAGTGGAGTTTCGTGCCGTATTTTCATACCGTGTCGTGTGTGCGCTTTTTGTTGGTGTTCTGTTGACGTCGTCCGGTCCTCGGTTCGTCGTGGGTGGCTTACGGGGGCAAGGGTTTCTCGAGACACATTCAGTGGGGTGCTGCGCCACCGAAAAAGGAGCAACCGAAAATAACATGAATCATCAAGGCAGCTGCTGCCTCCGTTGCCAGTTGCCAGTGCTTTTCTAGACTTGTGCCCGTGTGTATCCGTGTGTGTGCGCGCGCGTGTGTGTGTATGTGTTTGCACTACGCTGCGAAGGTGGTTTTTGCGGTCTACGTATCGCACACTAGAAAGGGGCCCACCGTTTTCTTATCATATCTCCAATATCTTGTACGGTGGGGAGGACCGTCCAAACAACCACCGACTCCAAAAGTGCGGACGACGACGGGCGTGTGCGCACCGCCAGATCGAAGTTGCCTGCTGGAAAATTTACACATCACACGTAACACGCGAACGCGACGGCATTTCAGCTGCTGGCAGCCGCACCGACAGCCAAGCGTGAACCGAACGCACACCAGCGCACTGCCAGTGATATTTGGCCCCGTGTGGCGGTGTCATAAACTGCCCAGACGGCAGCCAGACGGACGGTTGGCTGGCGCCCGGTGCCCCGCCAGGGCGAACGAAGCGGAGGGCGGAGAGAGATATCTAAATAAATCTCGTGTGTTGTGTTTGCACAGCAGCAGCACCAGTAGGCATTGCATTTTTTCGGTCGAGCAAGGTGTGCGAGTGAGTGAGTAGTGTGTTGCACCACCGTCGTCCGTCATCATCGTCCTCCGCACCGTCATCACAGACACACACGCGCACATACATAAACACACACACACGCCCGTACATCTCCAAAAGGGACAGTGCGTACCGAGAACGGTGCCGTTCGGTGGTGGTTGACATTCGACATTAATATCTCGTTGCAGGCGCGTTCTTCTTTTTCTTGTGGCCTGCTCCGGTGAGACAGCGATGGCAACGACAACGACCGGGGGTAGTGGTGGCGGTGCTGGAGTAGGTGGTGGACCGAGCAGTGGGGCGCTCGGGGCGATGGCGGCCGCGGCAACGACCGTGGCGGCGACGGCCGTCTCCTCACCGTCGACGTCCGCCTCGTCCGCGAGCCTGGCGCCTCCTCCGCAGCCCGTCACACCGTGGCCGAACAGCCGCGACGACTACGAGCTGAACGACGTGATCGGCGTCGGTGCGACGGCCGTCGTCCACAACGCGTACTGTCTGCCGCGCAAGGAGAAATGCGCGATCAAGCGCATCAACCTGGAGAAGTGGAACACGTCGATGGACGAGCTGCTGAAGGAGATCCAGGCGATGAGCAGCTGCAACCACGAGAACGTCGTCACGTACCACACGAGCTTCGTCGTGAAGGAGGAGCTGTGGCTGATACTGCGGCTGCTCGAGGGCGGCAGCCTGCTGGACATCATCAAGCACCGGATGCGCACGGTTAACTGTCGGCACGGCGTGTTCGATGAGTCGACGATCGCGACCGTGCTGAAGGAGGTGCTGAAGGGGCTGGAGTACTTCCACAGCAACGGGCAGATTCATCGCGACATCAAGGCGGGCAACATACTGCTCGGCGACGAAGGCACGGTCCAGATCGCGGACTTCGGCGTGAGCGCGTGGCTCGCGACCGGCGGCGATCTCTCCCGGCAGAAGGTGCGCCACACGTTCGTCGGTACGCCGTGCTGGATGGCACCGGAGGTGATGGAGCAGGACCACGGGTACGACTTCAAGGCGGACATCTGGTCGTTCGGGATCACCGCCATCGAGATGGCAACCGGGACTGCACCGTACCACAAGTACCCACCGATGAAGGTGCTGATGTTGACGCTGCAGAACGACCCGCCGACGATCGACACCGGCGCGGACGAGAAGGACCAGTACAAGGCGTACGGGAAAACGTTCCGCAAGCTGATTGGCGAGTGCCTGCAGAAGGAACCTTCGAAGCGGCCGACCGCGAGCGAGCTGCTGAAGCATCCGTTCTTCAAGAAGGCGAAAGACCGCAAGTACCTGACGCAGACGCTGCTCGCGACCGGCCCGTCGATGGAGACGCGCGTGCACAAGGCGGCGAAGCGGCAAGCCGGCGCGTCCGGTCGGCTGCACCGCTCGATGACGGGCGAGTGGGTGTGGTCGTCGGAGGAAGAGGATAACGCGAAGGGCGGCGAGTCGGACGGTGACTCGGACACGGAGGAGCGCCCGATGAACCGGCTGGAGCGCATGGATTCGTCCTCGTCCGAGACGGAGGACACGTCCGAACGGTCCGGCGTCACCGTGACCGGGTCGGTTGCGGCCCCGTCGGCCGCGGGCGATCCGCCGGCAGCTCTGCTCGGTGCCCTGTCGGTCGGAGGAACCGACGCGACGGTCCCGGTGAATCTGGTGCTGCGGATGCGCAACGCCAACCGTGAGCTGAACGACATCCAGTTCGAGTTCGTCGTCGGGAAGGATTCGGCAGAGGACATCGCGGCCGAGCTGGTCGGGGCCGGGCTGCTGGACGAGCTGGACGTTGCGATTATGTCGGCGAACTTGCAGAAGCTGATCGACCACCGGGGCACGCTGAAGACAGTCACGTTTCAGCTGCGGTCCGGCTGTGCGCCCGGTGAGCAGCTCGACGAGAAGTCACTCGTCGGGTATGCGCAGATTTCGATCAAATGATTCGCTCCGCACGTGTAATGCCCCTTGCGCGAGTGCGCATGTGAACGAACGAACGCAACAGCGGAGGATCGGAGTGGCTTTCACGGGCATGTGCTTTCACGCTTTACACACACATACACACCCAGACACACACACACACACATCATAACCTCCGCCCTGTTTAAAATTTTCATCCTGTTATGAAATGATGGGCGCGGCGGAGTAGCGGTCGTGGTAGATGTAGATTTCCTTCCGTTTAACCCGGATCCTTCCCGGGGATGAGTTATCGAAAGTGTTTGCGAAAACATTAAAAAAAAAACTTAAACGTGGAAGATTGAAGAGAAGCGAGCAGCGCCAGTAAGTCATACCCCGCGTGGCCCTCCTCCCCCCTTCCCCCCGCCCCCATCCCGTTAGGTTAGTTCGAGTAGTTGTTGCAGGTACCGGAACCGAACAACTTTCCCGCCCTCGCACCTAGGAGGAATATGGAAAAAGAAACTAAACGACCACTAGTAGTAGACGTAGTAGTAGTAGAAGTAGGCGCCGAAGCAACAGCAGCATTAGTTTTAAAGTGTCTCACACGTGAAAGTTAAGTGTGGGTGTGAGAGAGAGAGAGAGCGAAAGAGAAAGAGAGCGAGAGAGAAAGAGAGCGAGAGAGAAAGAGAGCGAGAGAGAAAGAGAGCGAGAGAGAGAGACAGAGAGAGATAGGGCGAAAGAGAGAGAGAGAGCGAAAGAGGGAGGGAAAGAGAGAATTATTAATCCAGATCAAATTGGCGCTTATATTCGAATGGCCAAACAAAAACACACGTGCAGCAGCCATCATCAACACACCTGCCCCGCTGGGAAGCCCCACAAGAGTTCGAAGAAAGCTGTGTTTTTTTTCTTTTTTTTTCTTGGGTAACTACAGCCCTGTACACCCTTCCCACTTGGTAGCGCGCGTCTGTACATATGTAAGGATTGAAAGTCTTAATCTGTTAATCGTTTGTTTATCATACGGTCGAATATTTAACACACGATCAACTAAAAACAAATTTAAAGAGAAGAGTGCAACGGTGTGCGTGGGTGTATGTGTGTGAGAAACAGCGAGAGAGAGAGAGAGAGAGAAAGAGAGAGAGAGAGAGAGAAAGAGAGAGAGAGAAAGAGAGAGAGAGAAAGAGAGAGAGAGAGAGAGAAAGAGAGAGAGAGAAAGAGAGAGAGAGAAAGAGAGAGAGAGAGAAAGAGAGAGAGAGAGAGAGAGAGAGAGAGAGAGAGAGGGGTAAGAGAGCAAGAAAGAAAGTGAGGGACAAGGTTTCCGGTTCTGGAAGGGTAGTTGGTAGCAGTTTGATTTTAACTGGCGGATACAGTATGTTTCATCCTGCAAGACTTCTTTAAACAAAACACGGCGCGTGTTCGAAGCGCGTGCCCGTGTGCTTCAAGCGGTAGCGGAATGCCTTCAGATTAACTTTAACGATACATAAAATATACACGTTTTTCCTAAACGCAACGTGCCGGCCATCGGGGAGACCACATCGAAAGAATCGAGCAACAGACGGCCAAGTTTGTTCCGACGACACACGCACCAGAACGAAGCGAAAAAAAAACGGCGGAAGCGTTTATTGCCTCGGGTAAATAGAGCGTTTTGTACACTTTGCAGATTGCATAGTTTTTGTGCGTCAAATTGCTTAACCAACCCGAAAGGTGCGCAATCTGCACGTCGAAACGCTTTATTAATGCATTACGAGCCCGGTCCTAATAAAGCTTTTGCCGGTTTGGTTGGTGTGCGTAGTGCGTGTTTTCGTTCCGTTTTGTTTCTAGTGGAATTGAGCTTTAAAAAAGCGTTAACGTATAGAGATCGAGCCGATCCATCCATTTGGGGTGAACAGAAAGTGTTGCCACATTGAAAAAAGCGAATGAAGCGAAGCGAAGGGATCGATATCGAGCGGAGTTTGGTTGCGTGTAACACGTGTTTAGTTTTGACTGACAACTAGTTTTGAGTAGTAGCGTTTATGAATTGCAGTTACTTGCGAATGTGCAGCAAACACAACAAAGCGAGAAAATAAACAAAACTATAAAGTGAAGCAAACGTTTGTGTCTCTGTGCGGCTCCTGATTTATGACATGCTGACATGCTGCCGGTACGACTCAATGGGATCTATAGGTTTCTGCTTCCTATATGCTCATCAGGCTTAAGCAGCCTGAGGTGAGCTGGGTGCTACATAATTTACGGCTTATGTGACACTTCTGAAGGGGTAATATTTTTTTGCAAAGTTTGGCCAAAGAGTGTGCTATAAAATGCTAAAACAACAGATTAGTATCGTTTCATTAGAAAAAGCTTCTTTCATTTAATAATAATAAACTTTCGAGAAAGTAAAGTCTCGTAGATTGCATAGTTTCAGATTGTGCCACTAAAGTTCTATAAAGCGGTTAAACTGATTTCTTAAATAAGTAATTTTACATACATTTATAGCGTTTCTCTGGCAAGACTTATATATATAAATATATATATATATAATATATATAATATATATATATATATATATATATATATATATATATATATATAAAAGTATATATACACATATATACATATATATACATATATATTCATATATATACATATATATATATATATATATATACTTTTTATATTCGCTAAAGTTTAACTCGCATATGCCGCCAACGAGACAATGTTCTTATCAATCTTATATTTGTAAAACTGATTAATGACTGACTGATTGATTCGCGGAGAACAAAAACAACATATTCGTCCGTCTCAATTTACTCGAATTCCATTCTACCTACACGGAGGTTGTCTACTGTTTGCTTGCGCTACACAACCCTGCCAACATGTTTACAAATGTTTTCCGTGGTACTCTGATGCAAAGTGGATATGCTAATGCGAAGGCTGATAAAACACCAAGCGTCAAGGCGTTGGACAGATCGAGCAAAAAATAGATCCCACCACTACATAATATGGCTGATAGGTTATGAAGCCATTCTGGCTTATGCGAGAGAGAGAGAGATGGTGAATAGGTGATCTTTTGATAAGTGCTGTTGAAGAATTTCAAACAAACATCCATCAACTAAGAGGGTAGGGGAGGGGGAGAGTAACAAGAAATACAAAAGCACACATGTCACGCACACCTTTGTTAAAGTTGGATAGGAGATTAAACAAATTCTATTGAGATCGTTGATCATCTTCGATACACATATTACTTGTTTTGCCCAGGTAATGTATGTGTACAATGACACGACTCCCGAAAGAACCGAGTTTGCCGAAGCACGGCATAGAAACCAACTCCATCGTGGGAACGACAATACTTTCGGGCCGGAATTAGTCGCGAAATGGTGTGAATCCCGAGCGCAAACATGTTACAAATGTCATGCCACTTATTGCTACGAGATGTGAACGAGCGACCACGAAGGCGTCGCTTCCAATTCCTGCCTCAATCTACGGCGTTCGAATATCTTTGTCTTCGTTATGCCTTGCTCGCGATATACTTTCGCTTGCGATTGCTTTTGCTCGCGATAAAAAAGTAGAAACTTGCTCGCGATATACTTTTTTGTAAGCTTTTTTTATGTTGGTACATGGTTATAATCGACGCCCAATATGTAGAATTAGCATTGTCGGAAGGGAACTGAAAAGATTTTTCTTACTGATCAGGCTCTGGTATCGCTTCGCGGTCTTAGCCTACTGTAGAAGTACCCTCTCACGGTCGCGCTCCTTTGACAAGGTAATCGTTATTGTTCAACCGAAAGATTCGTCTACGTCTTGGCCTACTATGTCTTTTATGAAAATGTGAACGGCCTGAAAAACGTAACGAGCCGTGTCGACCGATGTTATTCTACTGACATGACCAGCTCACCGGAGCCAGCTGAGTGTAGCGCGCTGGATATAAGGATATTTTTTCTGTGTTTCCTGGACAACCTGTATGGTTCTACTTTTGCAGATTGCATAGTTTCCCGTGCTGCAATCTGATTCTTAGATACTCTATATGCGTGACACGTGGAATCAGAGATATGTAAAAATGGTTTATTCGTGATACTTACAGCAATATATTTTTGCAAAGGGCAACACTGGACACCAATGACTGATTGATTGTTTTTTTTATTTAAGGGATTTTTCTTCCTTTCATCGCTCCATTGAAATCGACAGGTTGATACTTGTTCACCGCAGCTCTGGGCCTTACCACTTTCGCTTCTTGACTGAAATCTCGACTGAATGTGCAATATGGCGACCATCCAATGTGAAATTCAGTTTGTTTCTATGCTACCAACGTCAAAAAGAAGTCAAAAGTCTCTATTATTCGTGCAAATACATTGGCTGCTTGAATCACTATCACAGTTTAGTCTTCAAGATAAAGTTACTTCTCGTAGTTTCAACGAGGGACCTTATCCAATTCATCATCCTCAAACAATGTTGTATCAAAGTCACGCGATTGAATTTGCGACTGATTTACAGCAGAGCGTGCATTTAGTAGTTCGCCGGGCGGTGATTCGTTCGGGTCCATGGCTTCGCACAACCAAACGCTCCTTCGGCAGACTCTCGAACGATCGATCCATAGGCTACTGCGAGCGGGAAAAGTGTTTGCAGTAGTAGCGTGGGATTTCGAACCGTTCGAACTCCCACCAGGATCGCTACCGTCCAGTTGGAGTATGAAACTAGTTCGTGTTGTTAATGCCGTGTATTCGGTTGCAGTCATTGCTATGGTACTGACAGCGACGGTGACGCACGAACCTGGGAGGATATCGACAAAGTTTTTCGCCATACGTCTGCTGTATCTAGCGGAGGATGCATCCGTCAATGTGATCGTCCTGTTAGCGGTGTTCGGAAGTCGATTCCTTCGAGCATTTTCCTCAACGTTCTACAAAACACTTGTTTCTCTCGGTCACAGACTGCACGGCTGCGGGGCACTTATCGAAATACACCAGCTGGAAAAGATCATCGGAAGGCTACTGCTAGTTAGTGTACTGTACTTTATCATTGTTTCATCATTGGCATATCTATTGCTCCAAGCCACCGAGCCACCGTACTGTTTCGTTTGCCGAATCGTACTCTACATCCTGCCAAGCGTAATGCAAATGATCGTTCTCTATCAGCACTTCGCTATGCAGTGGACGATCTATCATTGCTATCGGTCGATCAATGTCGTGCTTAAGAGAAAAGTCACTCCGACCATCAGGCGCACAGGGCATAATGATGCACATTTTCTGGATGTTCTACGAAAAACCCACCTCAAGTTACACCACCTCAGTGTGCGAGTGAACGATCATTTCGGACCACTTACCGTCTGCACCGTGCTCTCCTCGATCGTGGTGCTTATCTTGCAGCTGTTCAACATCTACAAGTTGACGACGGCACGGGGCGTTTGGATCATCAACTACGGCTTGAAGCTGACGTACATCTTGCTCTGGACAACGTTGCATTGTGCGAAAGTTCTGCTCATTCTGTACCCTATTCACCGCGGAAGACTAGAGCGCGATCTAACCGGACCCATACTGTACGGCACGGCGCAAGATAGTTCAGACTCCACCGACAATGAGGCAGTAAGAATTCCAAGGATATGAACCTCCAAGCCAACGCATATTTCACATGCCCTGCGCTTTATCCCGTCCCTCTCTGTATCCTCCAGTTGATGAGGTTCTCAGGTCAACTTCTCCACTGCAGCGGCCACCATACGGCGTGCGGCCTAATAACGCTCGACTTAGCACTCGTTAGCAAGGTGTGTATGTGCGGAATTCTTGAAGGTAGTGTTAACTGGCACCGGAGGACGGAAATAAAACGCTGCTGTTCATTTATGTGTTCGTTGTAGATGCTCGCAGCATTAACTACCTATTTGGTGATTTTGATTCAGTTCGATTCAGCCTTCACCTGAGAACCACCTTGCCGGAGTCGTCCATGGATTGCGGAGCGCTCTAAAGGTCCTTGGACAGGGTGTTCCATGCAGTGTTTCCGTTTCCGATAGCATCGGAATGCAAATAGAAAGCGCTTCGTTCTGCACACTAATTCTAAGTACCACTGCAAATCAAATAAACAAATAAATAAATATATAAATTCACCATACGCTGGTGTCGACTATCGGCAATCTTTGGCACCGCTCCAGTTCGAAGCGGCACCTGCGATGCTTATTATAAATCGCACCGGTCACAATTAATAGCATCCGCGTGCCGGCGACCGCACATCGGCGGGATAGTTTAAAGTTTAGTTTAGAAACCACTTAGGAATTACGTGATAAAAAAACGTGATGTACGTCTTGCTGGCATGTCAGTCACGCGATGCACACCGGTGGTCATTGGCATACCGAACCCGGGGGATGCCGTTAGGTAGTTGCAAGCTTGGGCCAGCTGTACGAACAGCTCTCGGTTCCCGGGTTCGGCGATGGTGCTGGAGCTGCTCTCCAACAAGCAGCTGTTCCGGAGCGACTTCCTGCAATCAACGCACCGGCTTCTGCGCATTGGCCAACTGTTCGGCACCGTGCCGTGGGCGGTGACACTGTTCGAGGGTGATAAGCGGCCGACCCGTTCCTGGCAGGTGCGGCTGCTCCGCGCATCCAATGTGGCCTACTCGCTCGGGCTAATGACGGCGGTGGTGGCCGCCACCGCCTTGCAGCACATTGAGTACGACTGGCAGATGCCGTTCATGACGCGCATGCTGTACATCGGCGAGTACATCACGGCGAACGGGGTCGTGATGATGGTGCTGGCCGGGTGTCACTACCAGCGTCGATGCTACTGCCGCTTCTCGGAGCAGCTGCTTGCGATCGCGATCGACGTGGCGATGTGCGGCGGTGCGGTCGACTTCCAGCGCATCGAGACGATGCTGAACCGGGTGCTGGCGAGCGTGATGCTGTTCTTCACCGGCGTGCTCATGGTGGACTTCCTGTACAACGATCGCATGTTCTGGAGCTTCGTGCGCAGCTCGGCCATCTACACGCTCTCGAACGTGATCAACGTGCTCGGCCTGCTCCAGTACGCCTACGTGCTGTACTTTGCGTTTCTCTTCTACCACGACACGAACCGGCTGCTGCTGTCGTACACGCGCCATTCGAACGCGCGCGACGACAAGCGGTACGTCCGGCGGTACGGCACCGAGATCGTCCTGCCGGCGTGCGGCGCGCTGTACGACTACGCGCAGCTGGTCGACGTCCTGCGCCGGACGCACCTGCAGCTGGGCAAACTGACGGAACAGGCGAACGGTTGCTTCGGCGTACTGATCGTGTCCACCACGACGGCCTCGTTCATTGTGCTGAGTTTGCAGTTCTTCGCCATCTACCAGGCGACCACGGTCCACCGGTGGACCGTCACCGACACGTACCTGCTGGTGTACACCGTCCTGTGGATCGTGCTGCACGCGGCCAAGGTGCTCACGATCCTGTACCCCTGCCATCTGACGCAGCGGGAGCGCGACCGCACCGGACCCATTCTGTACCACTTCGACCCGACCGTACGGGACGTGGCGTTGAATAATGCGGTGAGTTTGGACGGCGCATGTTAGTGGAGACCGGTGGTGGTTTTTTTTAAATATTGCTTCTCTCCTTGCTACGCCTGTGCAGCTATCGAAATTTTCCAGCCAGCTGCTCCACCAACAAGGACCCCAAACGGCGTGCGGCGTTATGAACCTGGAAATGACGCTCATTAGCACGGTAGGTGAACGTGGAGCCGCGGTTCCGGTACGAACAGTGTTTCTGTTAAAGTGTCTTGTGATGGTTTTCGGTTGCAAAATTCAATATCTAAATAGTCGAACTTCACACCCAGCCAATCAAGCGTCAATGTAGCAATACAATTAACCCTTTGTACTCGAACGGCACCGATTTCACCGCACCTCTGGAGCCATTTGAAGTGAGCGCCATTTTGTACTCGACAATGTTCCTTTTTGTATTTGCTTGTAAAGAAAAAATATATACAAAATATTTCCAATAGAAAAGTGCCGATTACAAAGGGTTTGACAAAAACATGTTCTAACATCTTGTACTAAAAGCGTACAAAGGGTTAATTAAAATGACGTGTCGATTGCATACATTCTGGCTGATTGGGCAATTTTTGCCTCCAGAAATCCTTTTTAATCGTTTTTTATTCGCTGTTTTTACTATTTGTATGTAGTAGGCAGAGAACCTACACATTGTAGGAAGCTGCGCACTAATCACTAAGCTTATCCTTTCGCACTCGGCTGAGGCTTAGTTTAGAACATTGGCACCAATGTACTAAAACACGTTTTGCATTTTTAGGACTTCAATATCTAATCTTTTTGTTAATGGTTTTTTGAATTTATTGTTCTTCACGAGTATAGATATAAAATTCATATAATTTAATTGTAATTGCACCTTACAATATTCCGTCAATTCGTTTACCTGTTCAGCACGGTATGTCTGAAATGTATTGCCGTCGGTTTGGAATAATAGCTTAAAGTAAAATAGGTGTAAACGGCATGTGAAAATGAATCATATAAAGTGGTTCTAGAATCACATTATAAAACAAATCAGCAGTGTAGCACGTAGTAGCAGAATATTTAATTTCTGCAATGTGTTATACACATGAAATGTTTTAGTTGGATTCACGGCTTGTTTGTTACTCGAATATAAATTTGTATATTTTGCATATTTTCAGCAATATATATATAACATTTCATTAAAATAACGATACATCTCGCAGCGCTGATCAATAGTTCTGTCCATCCCGCAGATGGTCGGTGCCCTAACGACGTACCTCGTGATACTGATACAGTTCGACACGGCCGTAACTCAAGGCCAGGCAGCCGGAAACGGATCATCGTTCGCTGGCAATGGCCGCAACAACGGGTCCGCCTAGCGTTGGCGGGTTTTCAACGTTTATTGAGCTCATAAGATTTTCATGTGTGGCCGCGGATGGCGTGATGCACGCCGCGGAATTGGATAGAATCCGGTGGCGCGGAGTCGTATGGACCACAAACGACAATGTGTTCCCGACAGGGATTTCATTCGCACGCGACTACGCGGCTGGACTATTGTTGGACACGGCTGGATAGATATTCGTTTAGCGTTAAGTGTATTCAATATATCATTTTATGGAAGCTCGCACACTCGAGGGAACGCACACTCCGACGGATGCGTAGATGCCCCGGCGGTGAGGATCGATCTTTATCGTACTGCGTGGAATCTTTACCGTGCAGGGTGCTGTAAATCCCTGCACTTCGATTACTACCGGTATAAACCGTATTTGTTTTCCATCCGAAAGGAGAAAAGCTTGTACGACGTTGTTGGTATATGCGCGCGTGTGTGCTCGCGCGCTCGAAGCAACGATACGTATTCCGATAGGTAGACACTACTAGGGTCTATAAGATAAACGTCTGCTCTATAACCTTAATCTTCTATCTTATCAGCTACACAGTTTGTATAAAAAATTGAGTTAAAAACACACAAATAAACGAGCGTGTCGTCTCAGTCTCAGCACGGGCAATAAATTCGTATGGATACAATCAGATAAGCGGCAAGCGCGTCGGCCCGCGCACCATTTCCGACGCGCGGCCGCGCTCATAAAATCGGACCAATTGATTGAACGGGCGGGCTCGCTACATCCGCACGAAAACACGCGGGTAACGTTGGGTTGGGGTAGAGCAGGTAATCGTGAACCGTAGCACCTGTGTTTATCCTCGCAAAAGGTAGCAAAAACAATCGCCCCACGGCTACGTGGGAGGATGCTTTCTATGTGTCCTCTTTCTTTGTCGGCCCTGCCTTTACAGCCGACTGTTCTTATCGATGATGCGATCATCACCGTTGGCTAGTATCGTATCGGCGTGGAACGCCAGCTCGGTGTCTGGTTCCGGTGCAAGCTGCGTGTTAGCAACGAGCCCACCTTCCACGTTCTTCGCGCTCTGCAGTTCCGCCTTGCTGTAGTGGTAGACGATCGCCGCACCGAAGCTGTCGCCGAGCACGTTCACCAGCGTCCGGAAACGATCACTGTGAATGGATGGGCAGGGATTAGTAACAAGTCCAGTTTATCTACCTTGCATCTGCCTCCAGTCATTAGTCTGCTTTTAAGAGGTAGATGACGATGACATTATAAGATTTACTTTGAAAGTATTGCTTTGAGTTTAAGCTTTCCAAAACAGAAAGAAAAGCTCGTTTGTTTGTGTCGATCATGCAACTAGCACGAGCCTCCATTCCCAACTAGTACTTACAGTAGCCAATCGACAGCAATGATGAGCGATACATCCTCCGCCGGCAGCCCAACCGTGTCCAGCACCATGACGAGCGTTACGAGCCCAGCCTGCGGAATGCCTGCCGCACCGATGCTGGCAGCCGTGGCCGTTATACTAATGGCCAGCACATTCCCGAACGAAAGGGATAGTCCTGGGCATTAAAAAAAACACACAAACACCCAGTCAACCAACGCGTCGGGGGAAACGGACCTTTTCGCACTTACCGCGCAGTTGCGCAATGAAGATGGCAGCGACAGCCTCGTACAGCGCGGTACCGTCCATGTTGATCGTAGCGCCGATCGGCAGCACGAACCGAGACACGCGCGGATCGATGCCGTTCTTCTCCTCCAGGCACTGCATCGTGACCGGCAGCGTGGCCGAGCTCGAGGACGTTCCGAACGCGGTGGCGAGCGCCTGGCCCATGTTGGCGATGAACCGGAGCGGGTTGTCGCGCGTGAACAGAAAGTACAGCAGCGACAGCACGACGAACCCGTGGAACAGAATGCCACCGGCGACGACCGCGAAGTACAGCCCAAGCTTGCCGAACACGTCGCCAAGGTCTTCGATTTCCAAAATTTTAGCCGCGATCAGGAAGGTCACACCGACCGGCGACAGCCTGCAAAACGGAAGGTGGCGAGAGGCATGAGGCACCGTAATTGCCGCTTGCGCTTGGTGGCGATGGCGTACCAAATCACCCAGCCGGTGACCTTCATCACGATGTGGGACAGCTGCTGGAAAAACTGGAGCACGAGCGCGTTCTCGCGCTTAGTCGCGCCGAGCGCGACGCCAAACACGATCGACGCGACGACCAGCCCGAGTATGTTCATGCCGTCCGCGTACGCGCCGGTGATCGTCCACCGGTAGATGTCGCTCTCGTCCGGATCGGCGGCCGGTGGCTTCAGCACCGTCTGGTACTGCTGCGTGCAGGCCTGGACGAGGTTGGGCGGGAACATGTTGCGCACCAGGTCGAGCAGCGTGTCGACGGTGGTGATGTTGCGCTGCTGGGATGGGTCCGGTTCGACCTCATCGCCGTCGCGATTCGAGCCGGGCTTGATCGTGACGACCAGCACGATGCCGAGGATCACCGCCAGCACGGTCGTCGCGAGGTAGTACAGCACCGCCCGGCCACCGATCTTCTTCGACAGGGACAGATCGAGCGAACCGACGGCCGCGATCAGCGACGACACGATCAGCGGCAGGATGAGCGCCTTCAGCGTGCGCAGGAACAGATCGCCGACGTAGTTGATGTAGGAGACGTCGCGCTGCGACCAACTGTCGCCCTCGGCCGGCACCGCCCGCAGCCCGAGCCCGAGCGCGATGCCCACGATCACACCGAGGATCGTGAGCGTGGTCAGCAGGTTGCGGCGCACGAAGCCCCACACGGACGTCCACTGCATCTTCATCCTCACGCTGCTACAGCTGGAATGGGAATGGGGAAGGACCGGATCTGGGTCATATAACAATGTACGATGCAGAGCGCCGCAACCACCGAGTGCCTACACTCACACAGCCAGATCGCCGGGCCTATTGAGAGCAAGGCTGGTCACTGTATCCAACCCAACAGTACCGTGCAGAAGGTGCACCAGCGTAGGGTAATAGAGTGCCGCCGCCAGTATATTGCCGGCAGTATTGTCTGACTAAGATAAAACGGAACCCATAGGCATGCGAACCGCGATAAGACTTGAAGTCAACCTCCTTCTCCTCCCTAGAAGGAACTGGGTGTTTCCGTGCACGAGCCTCCAGACCAAGAACCTGTTGCGAAGAGTCCCCGCTCCGTTGTTCCGCTGTCCTTGACGGCCGCGTCCGTGTTCCCCGCACGTGAAAGGGCCTCCAGCATCACCGGTACGATCGAATGCATCGATCTTTTACGCTCCAAAAACCAACAAAAAAGCCCGCGCTGTGTCAAAATGCGCTTTCGGAAAACAGGTTTTTAACATCGCTCCGGTCGGGGTTCAAGGGGTTCAACAAAATCGAAACCACCTCCCAATTGTGGCATTCCTGGACTTGATGACGGCCCACTGAAAGAATACAAAACTCGCCGTCATGCCTCCATCTAATCGATCGGGCTCGAGGGCCGCGAGTAAGGGTAAAAGTGGTGCCTTCACGTCAAGAGATCTCCCCAACGCTACGGCAGAGGGGGGATTTTTCGTTTTGTTTTGTGTGCAGTACTTCGCGTCTTGCCCGTGATCGCGGGTGGGGTTTTCATTTTCCTGTGCCTGTTCGTGCGGTGATTTTTTGTTCTCTCTTGCTGTGGTGTTTGTCTGAATGCTATGAATGGGAAGCCCTCCCATTAATGATCGCAGCTGTCGATCGGATGCTCGCCCCAACGTGCCCGAGGCTGGAGAGCAGTTGAAAGCTGCTAGAAGCTCATTCTTTTCGGGCCTGAGTTGCTCAGGGCTCAAACCGTCCAGCCTGGGTGTGATCCAAAGGGAAACTGTGGAAGGGTGTACCTGTTTGAATATTTTTAAACCGTCCATCGTTTCCTAGTGGTGCGTGGTTTCGAGTTTTGACGTCTTTCGGGCGTCAGGAAGTGACTACAACCCGAGGGCTCAAGGTTGTGGAATTCCACCGCTAGAACGAAAGAGAAATCTTCTCAACATCTTCTCAACATCGTCGCAATGACGCAATGTCTATTGCGCATGATGGTTCCTGCGTGACTGATCGGGAGATTTCAACTCCGTTCCCCGCCACGGTCAGGGTCGAACACGGTGGGGGTCTTCGACATGTGCGAGCGTACTTTCATCGCCGATTACACTTGTCCGCTTGGCACAGTACATCCTTTTGCGGAACAAGATACGGCGTGGCCTTTACGACTGCCTCTTCCCGTCTGTTATCTTGGTCGCATACGCACAGCGACACGAGAGAGAGAAAGAGAGCGAGAGTGGGAGAGAGGAGCGCGCGCCGCTATAAAACCGTAGCAGAAGTAGATGAGATCCTGATCCGAAGTGCGATTATTCGGTGGAATGATTGATCATCTATCAGCAATCTGCTGCCCCCTATCTGCGCCTCCCTTAATGACACTAATTAACTGCGTTGTTCGTTCGTTTCCTTTTTGTTGGTGTCGTGTAGAAACGATAACACATATCGCACTACTGGCCAAACTTAGCGGGGATTTTACGGAAGAAGTACACAGCGGAGAATGATTTTCCAAAAAATAAAAAACGACCCACAATCGTTCAACACGATCTTTGCCACTTTTATGACTCAATTCTTGATTGCCTCATCGTGTGCGGCAGTCGGAATCCGATAAGTCTGCGACGGGGTAGTTGTGTCCGGAATCCGGAATTCACTACCCGTGATCGCACTGCGGGGGAAAAACTAGTCGTGACTAATTATTTATTCCGATCTGCTAGCGTACTCTCGCTGGAGAGTGGCCGGTTGTCTTGTTGCGTTCGTGTTGCCCGGTGCAAATACGGCGATATCTAAGGTAATCTGACGCGAGGCAAACAGTGAGCAGTGGGTTACGCGGCCACTATGTGCATCGATGCACTGTAATGTCTGTCATTTGCTGGCGGCAGGTTCTGGAATAGGGCGATCGACTCAACGGTGATCGATGCACATGATCAGATAGCCGCACCGTTTAGCTGCGTTCATCAATGATGGAACGAGCGTGACTATATCGCATTAGGTGCATCAAGAAGGTGAAACGATCGAGCAAGGGAGCAGATACAACAAAAAATCCCCACTTCACACCCCGTTCCAGCCGCTCAGATCGTGCGCTTATTGTTTTGAGACAACTTTCCGTTCTGCTCCGTACCGACTTCCAGGAGGTGGGGGTTAGGGCACTAGTTCACTGTGCTTCATTGATCATCTGTGCTGGATGCAGTTGCAACCCGCGATCACCCTTCCTCCACCGTCGATCGGCCGTTCGGCTTGGCGGCGCACTGAAGCGGAATAGGATTTTGCTGTGTTCTTTAGCGTTTTTGTTTTGTTTTAGGAGAATGTATCACCCGTGAGCAGTGTGTCACTTCCTGGGTCACCGTCCGTGCGGTGCACGCGGGCGTGAAATCCGGTCCGGTCACTACACGCACTACTTACGTTTCGTTCACTGGTTTACTGTTCGGGTGCTTAATGGGGTGCTTAACACGTGGTTGACGGCGAAACACGCGGTTTTCGATTTTCTACAGATTCGGCTCTCGATACGTTGCGTTCTCGACTAGCCAGCGATCCGCCCGGTACGGTGGCTCATTCTAAACTGTGGCTCACGAGCGCGATCTGGCGCGTACCGACCGACCACCGGGTACCTTCCGAGTGAGCTAAGCCAGCGAACGCGC
The DNA here is from genome assembly GCA_000349145.1 of Anopheles dirus. Classification (NCBI taxonomy): domain Eukaryota; kingdom Metazoa; phylum Arthropoda; class Insecta; order Diptera; family Culicidae; genus Anopheles; species Anopheles dirus. Next base: position 2,010,451 of record KB672791.1, on the reverse strand, counting down.
GTGTGGTGCTGTGTGAGATAGTAATGTGTTTGGCTATTTGGCCGTTCGCTTCCAGACGCTCTGCTCGGGTTGCTGCTTGTTTGGGCGTAGGGTTAGCGCAGCAGAGTGGGGGATTTTTCTGTTCCTACCACTTTCCCGTCTCCTCTCGGCACGGCCCGTCGCCAAGCATTCCGAGACGACCACGTGTGCTCCGCGGAGGGAGCTGCATTCATTCAAAAATTTGTCATCTTGCGCTGGTGCGATGAGGTATGTGGTAGAGTTTCAAATCAGCCCGTAGTGTATGCAAATGGTCTACACGTGGTGCCGGAATAGCACAGCACATCACACGACGAGCGATCATTTTGTTTGCAAATTGATAAAATGCAGAGGTTTATGGACAATTTTGAGTAATTTTCACATTTGTAATTCTATTTCAAAGAACCGCATAAAGATAGTGACCTGCCGCAAGGTTATTTAAAATGTAGTTAGATTCATAAAAAAAATCAAAATCAAATCAATCTCCCATGACCAGATTAATAAAGAGAACATTGTTAACGATAAAACGCTGCTGTGGCTTTAACGATATGGTAAAAAGGATATATAAGTATTATTTGTCTCATTTTATCGCGCAAGTGACTCTCAACTGCACAAGTGGTTGTTCATAACGCATGAGCAATGTTTGCATTCCGTCACCAGATAACCAAATGGAACAATATTTTATCTAACTTTAAACGAACGGTCACATAAGATACTCGAAAGGGTTGTAAAGATAATAGTTCTTGTAAGTAATTGTAATGTAAACCCCAAAACAGAACTGTGACACAGCAATCCATTTTTTATGTCAAAGTTCATCGGAAAGTTTTTAATCGGTAATACGGTAAAAAAGGGAAGGATTAAGAGAAAGTGTTCCTATAAAATGCATATTTGGAATGTGACACTATAGAGGCACGATTTAAGCGGTGCGTTTGCAGACATTTCAGTTCACATATTACAATTGAGACAAACAGAATGTGAAGCATGTTACTTATTTATAAACTGATATAAATCAAGAACAGAAAAGTAAGTAAAAATAGCTTTTAACACATGTGTATGTATGTTTTTGTGTTTTTCGCTATTTTTAGCAAGCATGAAGGGAATTCCTATTTCGTGCGAACAATTTTGTCAAGGTTGTTTCCTTTAACATTGGCTTTTTGGCAATATCTTACACAACAATGACAAGATGAAAAGTAAGTGAATGAAAATAACCGGTTGGGGGCAATATTTCCATATATGATTAGCCCACTGAAGTATGGCAAGTCTGATGCGCTACATTACAAAGAGTAGAAAGCTCGGTTCTTTCATCAGAGATGTCAGGCTGTTTTATCAATGCAAGTATTTGTCGCCATTTTGTAATGTTGAAGTTAACGACGGTTGGTTAGACAGATATACTATTCGGATATAAGCACATTTGCAGCTTAAAAGACAAGACATAAACAATATTATTCGCAAAAAAAAAACAAACAAAATGATAAATGAATTACCTTTCGCAATCATGAGAGAGTTTGAACATGTTAATTATTTTGTTTAAACACTAAAAAAACACTTCAACACTGAAGATAGCGAATTTGATAACATCCTGCTTCTTTCATTGCTACACTGGTTAACTACGATTGCGTATGCCTACTGCGATGTTACAGTCTATATTTCAACACTATGTCACAACGTGTTTTTGGTATATGTACTCAACTCGTCTCTTCCGTGCCCACAAAATCCTTGTAGCCCGTTTCGAAAAACTCCTTACGCAGTGTCAGCGGGGCCGCCTTCTGGCGAATCATATAGTTCACGTTGCCCTTCGCTGTGTAGTAGTCCTCACCGGTAAGCTTCCGGATGGCAACGTTTTTCTTCAGCACTTTGTCGTAGAAGCGTGCCCCGGCATCGATCACATCCGGGCCGAGCCGTGCCATCTGCTTGTCGACGTCGGTCTCGTAGTAGATCTCGGTCATGTCGGTCGAGAACGAGTAAATGCCAAACCCGAACAGACCGCAGATCGTGTACAGTATGAGCCGCAACGAACGTGGGCGGGCGTAGAAGTTGCAACGTTCGTTCAGCTGCGACGCCATACTGTAGGTGAACATCCACGAGACGGTCGGAATTATCGATTGTATTAGCGTTTTGTGCGTTTTCATCATGAGCAGCTCGCGTGCGATTCCAAACACCTGTTCGTCCTCACTCAGGACAAGCGCATCTTCCAGAACTTTTCCTGCCTCCGAGCTCCAGTCGATCGGTTGGTTCCGTATCTTGATATCGACGCGGTCAATCTCTGCTGCACTATCGTACTCAAAGTTGGACGGTATGCCGACGTACGCACCGTACCGGGTCTTGAATGATCCCGCGTTGAACACATCGAAACCGTACACCATGAACGGTTTGGCAAACTTCTTCTCAAATTCGGATAGATCCAGCAGGTTCAGCGCACGTTTGTAACGCTGCTCAAGCTTTTCCGATAGCTTCTTTTCTTCGCCATTTCTGCAAAAGAAAGAGGTCTTATGAACATACAAAAAAACAACAACAACCAGGGAATAGCCGGTTCCATACTTACTTGTAGGACTGCACAAACTCTCTGTAATAGGAAATGCACACCGAGTGTGGGAAATAGTGCCCGACAAATATTCCTATTGCCGCCGTTGTCGCACCGTAAAATACAACCTGCCGGCCAGTTTCTGTGAGGAAAAAAGGCACTTTTCCGGCTCTGCCCATGGTGCGGCTTCTTCTTCTTCTTCGTATATGTGGCTATGCTTAGGTTGATCTGGTGAATCCAGCTTCCTGGGCCTTCATCAGGTAATCCATAAGATAGAGCCACGAAATTAGAGACCGGCAGCTAAGGCCATATGTCCCGACTGTTTTAGTTAACAGTTTTTTATCTAGTTTAACCACACAAAATCAACGTTTACATATTATCACTGTCCCGCTGTTTGTTTTCTTTTTGTTTTTTTTTTTGTTTTTGTTTTGGCGTTTTGAAGTATTCCGTATGTTTCAGCGTGTTTAT